>LKEB01000103.1:22111-51088 GCA_003795295.1 Cytospora leucostoma
GACCTTCAAGAACACCTGCGGCATGCCCACGCCCCGAGCAGAGCGCCAAGTCGTCCATCCCGTACTCCGACTCCGTGATGTGCTCGAAGAGGCGCTCCGTCTCGCAGCTACAGTCCCGACTGTAGTAGTCCGCAATGTCATCGAAGACACACATTTGTTAGGCTACCGTATCCCGAAAGTCGTGAACGTCTGGTTTATTGCGAATAGCCCGGGCTGTATTGCGAAGGAGATTATGTTGAAGATTGTCGGGTAAGACTTCGGACGGGGGGCGCATGTAGGTTCTGCTCAAGAAAGTGATAGTAATCAACTGTCAAATTCTCATCTCGTCCTAGAGGAAAACAGCTACCGTATACCGTATTTGTAGTCTATCAACCCCGTCACCTGCCTAATGTCGGACTGTGTTTCTCCTGGATGCCTTGTACGTATCGAACTTATCGGACCTGATAGTAGTGGGAATTATATGGAAGAGATGACCCGCCGTGTGACTGAAGCCGGTAGGAAGATCAGTCTTAGTGATAGTAAGACGACTAAAGTCAACCTTGGATTTCTGTTCCCTCTATGTAAGGTAGGATTTAGCTTTGACATCGATTCACCAATGCCACACGACTAGAGACAGATCTCTAAATTGGCTCAGAAGTTCGTTCCAAATTGGCCGTTCGCACCTGTCGAGGTGCCAGACCTCATCGATGGACACGCATCGCTTCCTGTGCCTCCTAACAACACCCCTATGGTGACACCCGAGGACTCTCTGGAAGATGTAAGCCTCGATGGACCAACCCAGTCCGACCACATGAACAATGGCCGATATAATCTTAGTATATCTGAGGAGTCAAGGTTTTCGGGGAGATGTGTTGCAAAGTGAAGGTCAGAAAGATAAAGGCCTACTTATCCAGGACGCTCGCTGGTAGTGATCGCACGGGCTATCAATGACAAGTAGAAAAACTTACATCGCACGGCAACGACGACGGCTTATAAGTTCCAAGGTTGAAGATAAATAAGTAGCTAGTAGGTGAAGATAGCTGTCGGTCAAGCTGTTGGCTAAGGTATCAGTGAGCAGACCTGAAGCAGCGCAGCGTGGAGACAGAGACGTCAAGTCATAGAGCTGTTGATTTAATGATGGCCAGCCACCTCAGTTACTTCCGCCACTCCCACAAATACCAACCAGTACCTGCGACGAAGATAATATACCATCAAGCCTCGCAAGCTGTGCCCGAATGCCCACGGCTTCCTCGGCCAATTCCTCGACCCTTGCCACCACCCCACGAAGTTGACGGAGACGCCCCTCAGCCTTGTCCATGCGACGAGCGGACTCGGCCTTATTCTTGTCGTATGTCTCGACATCTGCTAGCAGCCGGCGCGTCGACTCTAGCAGCTGCCCCGATGCGTCTGGAGCTGAAATGTTGCTAAGCCCGCTGACCTGTTCCTGCAGTTGAGCCCATCGCCCTTGAAGCTCCTCCGTCTGGGCTGCCCTGAGAGAGCGCACTTCTTCATGTGCTAGATGGACCTGGCCTTGGACTGCATTCACCGGATCATCATGATCATCATGATTATGGTGATCATCGTCATGTGATGATGGACGACAGGATGCACCTATAAGTCGCCTCATTTCTTGCTGCAGCTGGAGCCGCCGCTGAGCTACCTTGAGACGTTCACTCCCAACTCCGAGGCGTAAGGCCGGCAGCTGGGTATCAACGAGCTCCCATAGGCTTATGCCGACAGTAGTCGTCGAGCTAACTTACATCTCCAGGCTGTCGAGGAAGGGTCGGAATCCACGTGGGCCCCAGTCGATAGAGGGAGAGGAGGAAATAGCCGACGGCGTCCAGTCGGCCTAGCCGGCCTTCTCAGCATTCTCAGCAACCTTGACATTATAGGCACGCTGCCGCTTCCGCGGGAGCAAGAATACGTTATCCTCTTCTTCTTAATCGGCCCGGATAGCACGCTAGATCTCGATATTCAAGGCAGAAGGGTGCCGCGGTAGTGGTGGTCTGGTTGATTATGGCTTGGGTCTAATACTGCTGCTGCTGCTCCTGATGAGGGGCGGCCTGCTATATTCTTATTGTTCGGAGCTGGTGCCACTCGATAGCTGCTGGCCCGTAGTCATCTTGACTTCTTGACTGAGTGGCTTCTGCTCCTTAACCAATATATAGTCGTGGTATTCTTTTCCCTGAACGGTTACCTAGGCCTGCTGGTTCTATTTTTGGCTCTTGCTCTGGCTCAGACCCTTGAACAGCGCCTAGCGTACAGCAACACAGTCGACACTAGACGGAAGGTTGCCCGAGGTGAGAAGGCAGATCGCGAATGAGATAGCGTAGACACCGCAGCTGGTGGAGTCCGTCTCTCAGGGGCACGGGCGCTCAACGAAGCGCACCGGGGATACGGAAGGAAGGTTGCGCGCAATCCACTCAGTCATGCGCTCCTTGACCCAGTTGAACAAGAAAGCCGTTGATACTGTCGCCAAGACTCCAGCCTGGCAATCACGAGCCTGGCGGTGGAAGCGGCGGGCGATCTCGAGGGCGGTTGGCGGTGGGGTGGTGTAGACACGGTACAAGGAGTTGACTGCGTGCTGTTGAATCTGGTTCTGAGGTCGTCGATCTGCTGCATGATTGCCAGGCCGACGCCCGTATCGGATCCTATCGCATTGATACGTTCGACAGCCTGCACCAGTAGCTCATCCATGGCTGCTAGTGTGCATCGTGGAATGATGCATGTGTTTCGAGCTGTGGGTAGTGTCAATATGGTAGTTGTGGCGTTGTACAGGTGGTGAGATGTTGTTGATGTATAATCTTTCATCATTGTGAACATCAACTGTAGTGATGCAGTCAGTATCTACCTAGGTACACTCCTCGTCACTCTCCCATACTCGCCTATCTCCTCTGGTCCCAACCTGTTGAGATATATGATTTACATAGCACGAACAACCTCTCTGGATGACCTCTTGTCTCCCTTTTATCAAAGTCGAGCGACGTATACTTGCTCAATACCCTGCAACAAGAATATCAACAACAACATCGTCGCTATATTTCCCACCAGAGAAGAGTTCCACTTACCATCAGTCCTCCGTCTACTACTGCTGACCTCGTCATGACAAGCCGTGTGGAGAGATGTTCGTCAGCATGATTAACAGTATATCATACCTCTTCTCTCGATACTTCGTTGCTTGCAATCCTAACTTACAGACCGATACATCTATCCACCCTCCGCTCAGACAAGATGCATCACGACAGACACAGGCCGGCGCCACATCGGAGCCGAGATAGCACACCTACCTGCAAATCTTCCCATCTCTCCTCCTCTCCAATATCCTATTCACTCGCAACTTTGTCCCTACGCTTACGACGTCGCTGGCAGGTCGTGAAAGGGACATGCGAGCACCACTAGAGGTGGGGTGACTGTCACGTCGAGCAGGTAGAGTAGCACCGTGGTGCCTTCGTGGCATCTATCAGCCGAGAGTACCCAGGGTACAAGCCACTGGTAAACACCAGGCCAGGCTGGAAAAGAGCAGGCAGAGAGACTGGCTGCTGTCATCGTCAACGTTAATATAATCAACAGCGAGTCTAAGTCATCTCTCCGATTTGCTTCTCTTCCAGCAACTCGAGCCTCCCCACCTGATACCACCAACTTCATCACTCTTCTGCTCATCACCATCACACTCTTCACGCCCTCTTATAAATAAAAGGAGGCCGAGAAGCGGGCGGTGCCCGGTGTCAGCCTCGTTGACGCTGAAAGTTAATGTTGAGGCGATGAGGCGCGAGAAGATGATGAAGGCAAGGCAACAGCTGGACAGCTGGAAGGAGTCGTCAGGATTGATGTAACCTCGCAGATTAAAAGCAACGGCCATCCTGGGAAATACTGGCGACGGCGATAGTCTGTTGGTTTTATGCCGTTGTTGTGGAAGCCCTGAAGCTGCCCGAGGAAACTGACCGAGGGACATATGGAATCAATGAGGAAGCCAATAAAGCAGACTTAGAACCCTCTGGATTGGGCAGTGATTCATTTGATGTTGATTTCAAAGTTCAAAACCCATAGAAAGTTACAGGCGATGTTGCCGTGTTGGTGTTTATCCTACGTTGACGTTGCCCTCGCCCTCGGATGGGCATGGGCCCAACATCACGATCTCTGTATCAGGAACACTGATATCGGACTCTACCGTGGGCGAGTGATAACTGTACGAAGCCACCTGCTGCTTGAGCTTACAGCCACATCCTCCAACATGGTTAGCACTGCGACAACCCTGCTGGCGACGGCCTGCTGCGCTTGCAAGTTAGGAGTCGAGGTCGGGATTCGACGTCCAATCCAGGGGGGGTGAAGCTAATACAGGCTGATAAAAGTTAGTAGCACCTATCTGCTGGACGCTGGTGCGAGGTTGGCACTATCTCGACGGGTTATGAGTATCCCTTCAGACCCGTCGTTACTGTCAGACAGATCATTGTCCTCATCTTCACCCAGGCCTGTCCGTATCAGTTGAGACTACTGCTCAAGGCTCCCGAGCTGTGTTTCGAGCATGGCTGAAGAGAAGGCCCCAGGTATACCCATAGCCAGCTGCTTGGAGGAGGAGGAACTACATGTAGACACCGGCCAGGCACCGGGCCTTGACGCCTCAGTCTTCGTTTCCTTCTTAAGGAGCGAGCAAATATATTCTCAACACTATTCTCATCCTCATCCTCATCCTCATCCTCATAATTATCCTCATAATTATCACCGTCACCATGATTATCGTTGTCTCCCTCTGCAAAGATAGACGAAGGGAGGAAAAGATCTCCAGTATATTAATCGTGGTAAACGTTTTCTGAGCGCTAACTCTGATCAGGCCAACCAGAGGAGGGTGCAGCGACAGGGCGCCGTTTTACCTGTTGAAAACCCGTGAGCAAAAACCGTGAACAAAAAAGCCGTGAGGAAAAGCCATACTATAAAACTATAAAAAGGCCGTGTTAGGCAGCGCTTTTCGCCGTCATACCGAGAGGTTGCCAACCAGAATGAGGAAATGATCGTCAACACCACTATTCATTAACAACAATTGGCTCGGATACTCGATGAATCGAACCTTCGCAGCCCTCGCTACACCTTGAGAAAGTGTACGCGCGCCAGTCGGCAATTGAAACCCTCGTCGCCGCTCCAGTTTTGAACCCGTCACCGTCAGTTACTGTGACCGCTCTGCACGTGACGTCGCGTCTGCCTGGCGCTGGTCCCACATCCCCGCATTCAAAATAGCACATGTCAAGTTCACCATACCGCGCGGACGGGTCTTCTATAAACCGTTTTCGCCTGAAGTTCAGCGAAGCATACGTCAGAAACTAGGCACTTTTTCAGAACCTAGACCGTTTCAGTACCTATTTCTAGTCTCTCAGACCTAAGTACCCCCCAGCTAGATTTATATAGAAAGGTACTTAGATCTCGAAGAAGAGATATTACTTCGGGATGAAGTCTAACTGATCTAGAATTGAATTCCCTTTAATCTTTTTTTTTTACGAGGTCCGTTACCTTCGAGCGAAGTTGACTGACCCCACTTACCTACCTAAGTAGGTAAAGAGAGAGGGAAGGTACGATACCTAGCTTAGTTGGAATAATAAATCCTTCTGAAATAGCCCGATCATTTGAAACGATCTATATATGTATTGTGGCTCGCTGAACTTGGGAAGGAAAATGACCTTCCTGCTGGAAAACGGTCTATTAGCTGGGGTACTATGGCCCAGGGCGTTTTCAAAATATACGGCGCGCAGTATGGCACCCTTGACATGCAAAAGGTACGTACCATCTCAAGTCAAACGGTATCTACTGGGTTTCTTTCCCCTTCCAAACTTAGATTTCTATCTTTCCTTCCTTCACTTCAACACTCCCTACAGCATTCAACATTCAACAGTCACCATAACACAATCCCATCAACCAAACCATCACCATTCCTGTTGTCAATGCTGTCGTCATCCCATCATCCAGCCAACCAATCTTCTCATCTACTCTGTCCCCCGCGCGGCCGTGTGACGCGACGCGACGCGACGCGACGCGACCTTCTTCTTCTTCTTCTCCTCCTGGAAGCGTCATCTCGCTCGCCGCACGCGTCAACCCAGTCCGACCATCCAACGAACGAACCGTCCTCCCCGTCTCCATCTCCATCTCTATTTCTATCAATTGATTCCCTTCTCCAATCCCATCACCAGCATCATTCCCAAGGCATCGTCCACGGTCACTTGGAGATGTCGGTGGGTTTGGGTAGCCAGTCCCATGTAACTCCACGGTCTCTGCATTCCCACTCTGCGATGCGGTGGGCTTGAGTTCCGACCTCATGTAACTCCACGGCCAAGGATGGGTCTGCACGCTGCTCGAGCCCCGATCCTCTTTTCCTGCTGCTCCCCACAACGTCTAGGCATCCTCTTTTGCCCGCAATGACAATGTGGAGATGTCATATGCCCGGGTGGCTACGATGGACGAGCGCCCGCGCAGGAGCTTCGGCTGTCTCTTGTGGCTGGGCAACTATGATTTCTGAGCATAGCTCGCTACCACTGCCAATGTTCACCAACAGCACCAGCACCAGCACCAGCACCAGCACCAGCACCAGCACCAGCACTTACCAACCTTCTTCCCGTCCATCCTCCTTCTCATTCTAGCTGCTAACTGCTAATTGCTAACTGCTTTCTGTTCTCGTTCTGCCACCTGTCCAAACGGGTCCTGCGATAAGTCTAAGTCCCCTGATTCCCTCGAACCTCTCACTTTCTGACTTCCAAGGTTGCTTATCTGCCGCCCAGCCGCCCAGCCGCCCAGCCGCCCAGCCGCCCTGCCGGCCTCCGAGCCTACAACAGTAAGCCCCCTCCCACCTGCATCTAACTGTGTACTTAGGCTTTCTACTTGATTCCTTTCTCCTTTCCGAGGCCGACTTGCCCCGCAAGCTCCCCTACCTACCACGCTTTCGGAGCCGCACGTCGAGCTGCGCCCTATATACATATACAAAAGAGGAGGACACTTCTCGACTGCCCTGGCTGGCAGCCGTGTGGAGTCTTGAGCCCTGACCGATCCCTCGGGAAAGGAATGGGAATCGCCCACGGTTGTTTGGAGACGTCGGTGGGCCTGGGTGACCTTGGCCTTCCCTCGTAACTCCACGGTCTCTGTAGCTCTCAGTTCGATGCGGTGGGCTTGGGTGGCCTTCCACTGCGATTGGCCTGCCCTTGTAACTCCACGTTCTTACTGGTCCTGCACGCTGCCTGTGACCCCGGATCGCCCGTGCTGCCCACAATGTCTAGGCCTCCGCTTGGCCCGCTATGACAACGTGGAGATGTCCTAGCCCTGGTGGCCGCGATGGACGAGGGCCTGTGCATGATGGCCGTTCCTTGTGGCTGGGCCGTCGACGAGGAAGATTCCTCTTTGGCTCGAGCCTTGATTACTCTCTGCTCACTGTTGCTGCCCTCGGCCACTACTTTGACTGTCCGCTGGGACTGAGGCAGAGGCAGAGGCAGGCTGCTCAGAGCCGGCAAGGAGATAAGGTGCTCCAGGCTGAGCGGAGGAATGCTTGAACATGTGCATTTGTAGGTTCTCTCACCCTTCCCAGGCGGCGTGACCAAGATGAGGTTGTACAGAGCTATTCGTCTTTGCAGTCCGAGGAACTTGGATTCTAGAAAACCATTACTTACACATATCTATCTCCCTAGCCGACCATCCAGCTGTTCTTCTCCTGGTACTTCTCGTTCAGCGCATCTGCGTCCCTGAATAGAGCCTCAAGGGCTTCAACCCTACTGTCCAACTGGATATGGATCGAAAAGGCGTCATCAACAGTGTATCTATCTCGGCTCACCACCTGGTATCAACCACCTCCTGCGCAGGTCGGCCCACTGCTGCCATGCTTGATGCCAGAGACGGCATAGCAGTAACGGCAAACTAGGGGTCTGCATCTGTTTGCGCATCTGTGTTTGCGTCTCGAGACGCGCGAGCCTTCTGCCCATGATGACTAGGTCGGTGTCGGCCTCTGCAAGGCGTGCAATCGCCGTCTCAGTCACATTGAGAAGGACGGCAGAGAAGGGAAGCCGCTTAGACCGGAGCGTTTCGAGAAGAGAAATGATGCGTTTGATCACACTATAGGGGGTAGACAGGACGGGTGGGCAGTCGGTCAGTCTCAAGTACCTGCATGTATGTTTTGTCCCAGATCTGTGCAGAAGTGTGAGAGCAATGTATACCATGCCGCCACTTACCTTTCGCTCAGCGGATTGTCGCGCTTGATCTCGTAGGCGAACCCGTCAGTGATATATCCTGTAACGCTCTCCATAGCCCGCGGAGGACGTGCCAGGGCTTCGAGCTTATCCTGGCCTTCTCTGAATAGGTTGTGCCACTCGGGGAGCAAGGCCAACAGCCGCTCTGCAACTCTGTGGTTGTTTGCCTCTTCTTTTTCTTCTGCTCTTCCTCCTTCAGCATCATGACTCGCGACATCCACCATGGCACTCGAGGCACGCCAGAGGGCCTCGGCCACGGCAAATACCACCTCGTGCGTGAAAGGTGTCACGGCATCGCGGGCTGCATCGCCAGCTCCGCCGTATTCCTGGCAATAGCCCGAAAGATCGGGACGTTGGCGGTGCAGCTCGGGCGCGTAGTTGCATAGGAAGCCCATCTCCGTCCTCAACTTATCGAGGCCCCCTCCGGGATAGTCAGAGAGGCCGGTTGAGTCCGGGCTGATACCACTATCATCATCATCATCGACGAGCTCCGTTGTTGTGCTGCTGCTGCTGCTGCCCGTCCTGGACGAAAGGAAGATGCCGAGGTGCTATATCGGAAATGTCTAAAAGCTTATGATATTTCCCTGGGCAAGAGGCACCCCGACACTATAATAACGAAGCTTATGCTAGCTGAATTGCTGGAGGAGATGGGCAAGGCAGATGAGGCACAAATTCAGTACCGGGAATACCTGACACTTGGGGCGGGGCTGTGGGGGAAAGAGAGCCCCAAATACAACCGTGTCAAGGCAAAGGTCTTGGGCTCGCATAATTGAAGCAGGTAATAATAAGGACAGGTAGCGAGGAGTACGGAGAGATATTTTGCTGCAGCAGGAATAGTAATAGTAAATAGGATAGCACATAGCTATGATAAATGATATATTATTGAAACCCTAGGCTATTAATTAATTTAATACTATTTATTTATTATAGTAAATAGTTTCTAATAACTAGACTTAGTAGACTAACTATATTTAAGTAAGTATAAAACTATCTTATAAAAATAAGTATTGAAATAAAGAAGTACTTAAAGAATAATAAATTAAGTAGTATATCTTAATTATATTAAAATATTAGCTCTTTTCTCTTCCTCTTTTATATCCTAATATACTTACTACTATAATTACTTTTATTCTATTATTACTAGGATAGGTTCAAGCTCTATATCTATATAAGTAAGTAGGCTTTTACTACCCTAGGTATCATATTTATTTGTAACTATATTACTCTATAGACACCAGGGTCCTTTACTAATTACTGCTGCTTCTTGCTAGCAGTGTTTCTTGCTACCACGGAATTTTACTAATACCGGTTTTTACTGCCACGGTTTCCTCCCACACCCCGCTTTTAGCCTAAAACACCACGCGGCACGCCCACCAGCTTCAACCTTCGAGCCGTCAAAACTTTTGATACTTGCTATAGTTCCTGGACTTCTCTAATAACAGCAAGATGCCGGGTCCTGATAACAACCCCGCCAACAATACCAATACCGACACAGCCGATAGCGATATCTACGATGTCAGTATCACTACGCTCCCCCCGCGTGTGCGCAAGCTTGCCGAACGGGTACAGTCCCGACTGGGCCTGTGGCCATGGCAGCTGCTATCGGTCCCTTCGGTACAGAGGCCCGACCTCAACCCGACAAGTTGGTCCGTCCATACAATCGAGGCTTTAAGCGCCCTTGTCACGCGAGAAACGGCAGAAGCAGAACGAGCAGACCGAGCAGACCGAGCAGACCGAGCCCGAACAAGTACCGCCGCCACCACTGCCAACCGCAGTACCCGTCGCAGTAGCCGTCTCAATACGAAGACCACCGAGACCAACCAGGATACAGCAGTGAATACAGACGCAGACGCTGCTGCTGCTGCTGCTGCGGACAGCGTCGCCCGCCGCGTCGTCCACCGCGTTGCCAGTCAACTAGCTCAAGCCGTCGATGATCGTGTGCGCAAACAAACGAGGCTCTCCCGTGACGGTGACACCATCCTCTCTACACCGAAACGGCCCTGTCTCACCTGTCAGGATATCAGGAAGATCTTAGGTAGAGGCGGTGGTCGCGGCGGCGGCGGCGGCGGCGGTGGCAAAGAAATCAGCAACAAGAACAACAGCAATGATAATAACGAAGGTCAAGACCTCGATCAAGACCAGCATGAAGGAGACGAGGGAACACGAGCATCAAGGAAGCTACCACAACGGCAGAAGCATCCAAGGGGGCGTGCTGTTTCCGAAGAGCTTGGTGAAGATCTCCCTGGCGTGCAGGATCTCGATGATCTGGAGGACAACATTGACCCCATGCTGCGCAGTAGCAAAACCGACGCCCATGACCATGGGCGCTACTCATCCCCATCACATTATAGGCCCCTTATGATGTTAACTGAGGCAGCAGCAGCAGCACACCAACAGCATAATATAGATCGTACTCCTTCATATCCTCCCCCTCCTCCTTCAACTCCTCCTGATACCACCCCTCTTCTTCGTGCTGTATCTCCAGCAGCCTGGCTCCAACCTCACCCTGGTCAACCTTTATCCTCATTTCCTCCCATAAACAATCCTGTCATCAGGTTCCACAGCGGTAACCCTAACAAGCGCGCAAGGCTTAACAACGGCTCTAGCAGTCGCCGCCGCCCCCGTCGCGGTGGTAGTGGGACTGAGAGTGGAAGCGATCATAACAGCATACATAGTCATGGTCACGATTCGCACGTACCTGATGCTGACGGCGGCAAGAATAACAACGGCAACGAAGATAACAATGACGACTGCGATGATGGTGCTCTGGTTCTTACAGACCCCACCGTCCCTGACTCGTTTGTTGATGACCAAGAACGAACTGCTGCCATGACTCTCACCACCACCAGCCGGCAGCAGGTCCAGCGTCTCCGAGACACGGTTACCGAGCTGCATGATAAGCTCGACCACCTCCGCGCCAGCCTCGCAGTGGAGGCTTCTGATGACACTGCGAAGGAAGACCCACGGCATAAGGCCGCAAACAGGGTAGCCCAGATACAACGGGACTTGGACTCTGCAGAGGCCAAACTACGGGGAAGGTACACGGCCGAGGAATCACTAGCATCGGCTATGCAGGCCATGGCAGCGGCAACGGCGGGATCTTACCACGGCAACAACAACAACAATAGAAGCTATGATACTAGCACTACCATCCTGCAGCAGATGCAAACAGCCCTAGAGTCCTACCGCTACGAGACCCAGCAGATCTACGCCGCGCCTATCGCCTCCCTCAGGGTCACCTTAGCCAAGGCGCGCGAGGAGGCAGAAGCCATGGAGGAGGCACACCTGCGTATCGAGCAGGATATCGAGGAGGTCACCCAGGGAATCCAAGTGTTTGAGGAGCGCCGGCGGTTGTGGGTGACTTACGAGAATGTTCTCCGCATTGGGCCTGACAACCTGGGCCGGCTACTTGGGCGATTCCCGGGGCTGGAGGGCATACTCCGCGAGGCGTGCCGGGAGCTGGACCTAAGATTAAAAGGGACTGATCCTCCCTAGATATAATCAAGAGGGTGTTCAGGGATAATAGTTGTTATATATCTCTAACAAGATCTTAGTTTACTAGTAGTGATAGGCAATAGCCCAGCCACAATACAGGATAATACCAGCTCGGTCGTCTCGGCTAGTCATTATCTTGGTCCAGCAAAACTACTTTCCTGGCCTGTATATCTATAGAACCGAATATAGGCATTCTTCGCCCAGTCAACAGCCCCGTCCTCCTCTTGCTACGGGTTGGACGCCGGAGTCAGGTCTAGGCTCCCACGACCCTGATCCAGGCTCAGACATAGCTCTGTTCCTCCCTGGCTGCAGCAGTATCCTCTGTGAGCCTAGGATATGCAGGGCGGAGGATAACGACTCTGCTATATCTTTTGGTATTATATACTCAACAACGAATCTTTCCAACCCCGATTATACGAACAAAGTGTTATCTACAGCCATAGCTCGACCAACTCTACAGCCCATATAATAACCCTTGGAACGCTGTTATCTATGTCTATATCTATATCTATGTGGGCCGCAAAATCATAATACACAAACTGGACCCAGGCCCTCGATTCTACTTTCCTCACAGACTACTATGTACGTCGCCTGGATCTCGTCTCTCCCTCCGACACAGTCCTCGACCGATCCCGATCCCGAATCGATATATGATTCCTCCCTATATGCCCCCCTCGCCAGCGGCCCAAGCCTCTATTTCCCATTGTCCTTCCCCTTTCCTCCCAGCTTCCCGTACTTGGCAGGCAGGTACTCATTATCCGCCTGAGGTGTGCACTGACTTTACCGTCAGAATCAACCTCACTTCTCTCATGGGACTCATTGGACGATGAGGCAAGAGTCGGAATTTTGGTATTCAGATGCCTATGCCGAACGCGAGCCTTATCATGTTGCTGCTGGGGTCCGGCTGCATAAGTGGTTATGGTCGTGATTGTGGCAGTGCTGCTGCTGCTGCTGCTGCGCGAGCCCTGATGAGTCTGGGTCTTTGATGAAAATGTATGACGAGGAAATACGGTATATTGATTACCAGGATCGGCTATTCCTGTCTGAAGGGAGTTTTTCAGGCTTGTGCCCACGCTTGAGCTCTGGCTCGTTGTTTTTCCTCGAGGGGGCAGCAGCGTGTGAGTCCGAGCCACTATTATCCGATAATGCTTCACGACGCTGCTAGTGCTGCTTCTGCTTCTGCTTCTGCTATCACTCGTCATTGAGCTGTGCTTCAAATTCTGCTGCTTGTTCCTGTTCCTGTTCCTGAAGCAGAGAGAGTCTGGACCGCGCCATTTCAAGGGCAGTCTTCAGTCTCTCCACCTCCTCTTTAGCCTTCTCCACGGTATCAAGAACAGCGACAGAACCACTTGCAGAAGTTGCTGCAGCAGCAACAGGCTCTGTATTGGTCTTTGTGGTTGCGCGGGAAGACTTCTGTGGTTTGTTCTTCCATATTTCGGGCGTGTAGATCGGATCCGGTGCTGGCAGCATGGTCGGAGGCTCCTTACCTGCGGCGATGGCACTTTCACGTGCCACCCCCAGCCGTGTTCTCTCCTGACCTTGGCCAGGCTTGCTACTGAATCCGTATAGTGTTCCTGGTTGAGGCTGGTGCGGACCGAGGTGAGCTTCCTCCTCACCTTAGTCTCGATGATGTGGCGAAGTTGTTCTTCCTTTTTTTTATTTTTTTTTTTATAACTGATAGGAACTGATTGAGATGTAGGGACGTCCACCGTCTTCTGGGGTGCCAAGGTGACACGGTGCCGGCGTATAAAGGACTCGAAGATTGAGACCTCCACCTTGGACTAATTATATCTTTGAATAGGGATCCCTTACAGCTGCACGGACTGTAGATATACTCTCAGTTCCTAATGCTTGTAGTGCTCGTAAGACTAGATAAATCATAAGGGTTTATATCTGGTATAAGATACGTCGTCGAGTATCTGCTATAAAGGAGCTTATCAATAGCTGCTACCAACAAGGCCCGTGGAGTGCCGTCCGGGTCTTGATTTCGAGCAGAAGCAACACGACCTTTGGATTGTTGGTATCATGATGTTGCATGCAATGAAGTAAAGATCCTTTTTAAGGAACAATTTCCGTATATATAGTTAAAAACCTCATAAACCTTATACTTGAATGGTTATAGCCTTCCGCGTGAGACACCTCGATCTGCTAGGGCTGCACCTGGAACTTGCGCTGTCCGAGCTGGACGAGGATCTGGAACTGGAGATGGATTCGGATACGAACGCGAAACTACATATGCAACAGAGCAGGAGCGAAGATGGTAACGAAGGCGGCGTTGGTCTTAGTCGTCAGCGTCCCGATCTGCAGGAAGTGATCTCTCCTGCGAGACTAGCCATGGCATATAGTAATCCCGACCTGGCCTAAGAGCTGAAACACTTAGTACCAGCGATACCAGTACCCAGCACCAGTAGGGCCATGATAACAGGAATGAGGCTTGAACGAGGACGGTAGGCGTGTGATAGGGATGGTCATCAGGCTCCCGGATGTTAGACAGCATTGTTACGCCAGCTCGAGGGTATGGATCGCTATGCTATATATCTCCGAACTGTTTTTAACAACACACAACTCTGGTCCGTCTCTCTCTTTGGTCTCGCCTGTGTAATTCTCTTATTCATTGCCATCGCCGAGATTGCTTCACCCTGCCGAGCGCCCGAGTCCCTACATAGTAATCTGACCGAGCGCTGGAGTAGAAGGGGTTTACTGGTGGTCTGCGAGGGAAAATGGGAAGGGGAAAATTGGTATTCACTTACCTGTGGCTCAACGTCTCTGCTGCTGGCTCTAGACTGACGTACTACCTTTCGAAATAATACAGCGGGTCGAGGTTCCCAGGCGACACCGCTTGGAGGTCGCAGAGTCCGGTTACCGTCGCCCTGTGTAACTTCAGTTCCACTTCAAGGTGGAACAGGGTTCCCAAGCCCGATGATTTGGTAAGTAGGTAAGGAAGGAATGTAGGTAGGTAGGCAGGCTGGTGTGAATTCTTCTATATGGCTGGGGAGGACGAGCCCGGCTCGTCTTCGCCGTCGTGGTGATGTCGGCGGCGGCTAATGGTGGGTGCCTCATCAATATCAACGTCTTCGTCGCCCTCCACACCCCCTTCTTCGTCTTCGTCTTCGGCTTCCTCCTACTCTCTTTTCCTCCCTGCTATTACAAGATGAGTAGTACTATCACTGCAGTCGTTATCAACGCTAAGCAATACTTCGTCCGTGCCCTATAGTTTGTGTGCCTGCACTCCCTGTCCTATGCTTCTGCTTCTTATAGTAGATCTAGGTGTCGACTGTACTCACTTGCCTGCTATTGTTTTTCTCAAGGGTCTACACAAGGGCTAAATTGGACACACTGGCATTGCCTATCTCGGGCCTCTAGACAGCAGACTGGCCCGCTGCTATACTACTGATGCTAGCTATTGCACATAGACATAGACTCATAGCCTCTACGCGCGATATGATGAGTTCTTGCATTGCCCATCCAGAATCAACTGACCCGTACTGTTTCGAAATCAAGATGACTCTGATCTAGGTCTAGGTTCCGCGTCTATTTCCTTTCCCTTTTCATCCCCATCCAAATGAGAAGTGCGCAGTCTCCTGGCCTGAAACTTCTCAAGGGCCCCCGCAGACTATCGCTCGCCTTACAGGCCGTCTAGCTGCGCTGAAGACTTTTAAGCCGGATATCGCCGTCTTTTTACGAACTTGCGATTTGCAGTATGTCCTAGCTATGCCTACCAAGTCCATTGTATCGCCTGTCTTACTTCCCACTATATACTTCTAGCCCTGATAGAGAAAAGACTAGAGGATTCTGCGCGCTACAACGGGCAGAGGGAAATAGAGTTTACTACTACTATACTATCAGTAACTCTATCAAAGGTGAGCTCGTATATGTTTCGACAGATAGCCGGAGATGTCCTATCCTACCCTTCCGAAGCCGGAGCTAGAGCCGGGATTATATGCTGCATCTGGGATAAGAGGACAAATTTGAGAAGCTGTGTAACCGCATAATTCTCCTGCCTGGGCTTACTCCTAAACGCTAGGAGGAAAAACCAGGTAAGACAGACCTAATAAGTTTGTTTCAGTACTCCACCAGTGCAGGTAGGCAGGTGAGCTGTAGCAGTGGATGCAAATTCTTCGAGATGTAGGGATAACAAATCAAGAGACTCTACGAACTAAGTCCTATTACTCCTTTGCAAGATATCCCGCATCCGTTTGCAAACTGCTAAATTACTACACATAATTCGCCGGATAGGGAGATGATCCACTACTATATACAGTTGAGACAGCTGAACCGACTATTGGCTTGGCTGTAGCACCTGGCCCTACTAACTCATTATATAAGAGCACGATACTTCTCTCGAACCGAATCCAGAAGTTCGAAATCATCCCTCTTAACTCAAATAATCTTCCACGATGCAATACACCCTTATTAAGGCCTTAGTCAGCCTTAGTGCTGCTACCGCTGCTTACATCGCTCCCAGTGTCGAGCAGCGCGCCGAGTCATTAACATTGTGTAATGACTTCAACCTTACAGGTCCTTGCTCTACGATTTCGATTCCTGACCAGGGCAACAACTGTGGTATGTACCAGTTTTCAACAGTCACTTAGTATAAGAATACATGCTTACTATATATCTAGACCAGGTCGCACACGTTCACTGGTCTCCAAATAACACTAAGATCAGCTTCATCTCATCCTTACAGATCCCACCTGGATTTCTATGCACCTTCTACACGTAAGTCTATTACAGTATGAAAGTATTTGTTATTTGCATTGGGTAGCTAGGTGTACTAATACGAAGTCTCAGCGGTCCTACTGGCCAGGACCCGTGTAAAGGCCAGTCTTACCAGCCTGTTCAGCCAGGCTATGTGGACTTGAGACCGAGTTGGGATAACAAGATTACTTATTATCACTGCTTCCCTAACTAGGGCATGGAATTCATATTACTTATAGCAGTAAACGCAGACACGCTATTGTGTCACTGGGTTTAGTGTTATACTATCCAGGCGTCTTTAGCAAAAATGAAAAGTGGAACTCCTATCCGAATCTGATTGAACTTCAAGTATAAGATGTTACCGAATAGCGATAACTGTATCCTTATATATCCAACTCTTTAATCCGAACTTATCCAGTCTATTACCGATATATTGAGTCCTTGATCCTATGCCTTCCTGCTCTTGTACTCTAGCTCACCTGGCTTACTATTTACTAAGGAAAGTTGTAGGGGCCTCTCTAATTTCGTCTCCTGGAATATCAATAAGTTCTTTCTATCAACAACTTGTAGTGAGAACTATTATAGCGCCCGAGGCACATATAGAAAGGCATTAGGATCTGGATTTTCTTCCAGCCGACCTTGGTATGTTGCAAGTTCTATACAGCATCGCACGGGACCGAGTTCAACAGAATAGTCACACGCGCCTGTGACTAAGTCTTGCCCTTATATAAAAACAGGTAGGATATCGAGGGGACCTGTAGAAGGCATTGCGAGACATGGGAAGCAAAGTGCATCCGCAACCTTCTTGGTCAATCGAAAGACTACTCCTGCATCCACTTGAAATGATGTGCGATTATATGGAACTGAGCGCGAGATGTCGAACTCTAGAAATCCTCACCGAGCCTGTCCCAGCTCATGGAAACATCGCCACCGCATCGAAACTCATGATTTGCGTCGCAACTAGTAATTATCTGCCCTAATTTCTGTCGAAGAGACCACAGGCAAAGCTACTTTGTTTTCTGCGAGGCGTATTTCAATGATCAAGGATTCTACTAGTCCTTGTCGGCTCCTCGAGGTGAACGAAGATGAATGGGTTTAGTACCCAATTCTGGCATATTTGTATATGTGTTCCTATCTTGTCTATGGATCCTGGCAGCATGGCATTGTGAGACTACCGAGCGACGGAGTATCGAGGGTTGACCATGTTTGGGTTTTGCCGCGTCAAGTAGCAGTATAGATATTGCAACTCGAGGGTATTTGTATTAATCATAATTCTCCTGCCCGAACAAAAACGCAGCTTGTATTCTCGGTCGCTGCATGTGCTGACCAGGTCCAAAATGGCTTCAAGCAAAGGCCACATGCAAGGGATGACTGCGAGAGTACAGATAGGCATATGCGATCAAGCCACCGACAGTTCAAATCCAAAGTTCAGAATGCCGTAGAGACGGAAGCTCAATGCTATGGGCAAGCATAGTATGCACAGGCGGCCATCGTCTGACTAGTTCTCCTTCATGCGGAGCATGTAATGGGAACTTCTAGACAAGGCATCAAAAACACCGGCTCTGACGTAGGCTGGGATCGATGAATGACTAGTACCTGGTGCAACAACGGAATCGTCCAGCAATGACTGTGCTTCTAAGGGTCCTTACATCGTCTTCAATTGCGATGATTCCGAATGATCTCACGCGCACATCACGATCGTAAGTGACTCTAGCCGTGGTGTCAGACGCCTACGTCGAAGTTGGATATCGGGTAGCAGGACTAATTATGGGCCAAACTGATGAATAACAATGGTAGCGTGCAGCAGATGGTCACAATCTACGCATTCCAGACGTTACAGTATTTTCCAGATGTCGAAGTCACTTCGGAGCTCGTGGGCTCCGCCAATGCAACTCAGGTACCTATGTAGCTGAGCAGCCAATTGTTGACCAAATTGGGATTATTCTCACTCCTGCCAGGTGACTTCGGCCCAGACATGCTATGATGGGCAGTCAGAACCATATAATTAGCTATACGGGGCTGGGGGAATAGACGTGCAGATATTGCAATGTAGTCCGACTATCGACCCAGATTTCACCTCCGCCCTTACTCGAGCCATCTCCAACAAGGAAGCTGTCCAGTTGCTAAGTTTGGAAACTCGATATCTTCGCAGATGATAAACTACAGCATAGAAACTTATAAGCTTGCTCTATAAATTTATTATTTATATTACTATATTGGCACCTATATTCGTTGCAGATATCATTATAAATATAGTTAAAATAAGAGAACCTTCAGTTACCCTAACTAGTAACAATGTGGAATCTTAAGCCTTGCTTGCTAGGAACCGCCTATATTATATCTAAGAGATGCAGTGGGGTTAGGCATAGACCCTCTTCTCGAAGAGGGTTCCCTTCCCTATAGACCCTACGAGTTCTTAAGCTTACTTCGAGTTTTAAGCTCTAAAAACCCTTCGGAGGAAGGCAAGGTATCGCTATGCAACTATATACGATCTATTTCCTAGATTACCTATTGCTCCTTATATCTAAGCCTATGCCTACTATAATTAGAGATATTATATACCTTAGTACTTATAATAGACGAGGGCATATTGCTTAATTTGCTAATAGCTATCTCTTATAGCTAGGTAGTATATCTCGAGTTAACCTTCGACTCGCCTCTAATCAAAGTGCTCTTAGCACTTAACTCAGTACTTAGCTTTAAGTCATCTATTAGTCTAAAAGTTTAAAAGCTCTCCTACTAGGAATTGAACCTAAGTCCTAAGCATTAGCGAGTCTCCGAAGGGTCTTGGTAAGCTTATATACTAACTAGTAGTTATTATAGTGGGGATAGAAGCAAAAAAGAGGCATCTATACGAGTGAAGATCAAAAAGCTCTCCCGCCGGGAATTGAACCCGGGTCCCGAGCGTTGGCGAGTCTCTTATCGAGATCTTGACAAGCTCATATACTGACCACTATACTACGGAAGAATTATCTTATTATTCTCGGTAGAACCGAGTGTAGCTTGGTCGCTGGTTGTTGGATTCTTTGGTAGTCAAGGAGTATATATCGCTTATACGCTTTTGGAAGCCACCGGGCTGCTATAGGACTAACCCTCAGTCATTTTCCAGTACTGGATAAGTATACGCTTATATAAATATTAATACATACCGTTTATAGCAGTTATCTGTCATCTATAATTCTCTTCGACCTTTCACTCTTATTATAGACCCCTTTCTGGCGGGATCTATTCGTCGAGCTACGCCGTATAATACAACACTATACATTCCAACCCACACTAGGGAAGGGGAGGACTATCGGCGTTGTCGGCCACGCACCCTGGTCCTACGGTAGGTTTGAGAAGCTTCCTCGGTGTCGATCATTCCCTTGTGACTTGACGGCCTCTGCAGCTTTGACTTGAGTTTCGTCTGCACGCTGCTTATACCCCCTGACTACGCTATACCGCCTATACACTCCTGTCTGGGCCTCTTGCTCTGTCTGGCCCGTCATGACCAACGTGTGGAATTATGCTGTGTCCCGTAGACACGATTGATACGGGCCTCTTGGCACTGTAGCTGTCCGAGTCCGAGGTAGCTCGACGGTCACCGCCTTCTATTTGTCGAACAAGTACTAACAAAATAGAGCCAGGACGACCTCCTGTGTGCCTTAGAAAAGCCCCCATTTCCGATAAGATCGCGGGCACACCCGCACACATGCGCACGACATCTCCGACCTTTCTGCTTGTCTTCGAGCTACAGGTTTTCTTTCGCTTCCTTCGGGGTTCATCTGCTCTTGCTGACTTGATGACTACCTAAGTATGATAGCCAACCCTCCATGCTATAATCAGAGCCTCATAACCCTTGCTCTCACTACCACACCCCAATCAACGCTCGCATACTACTACTAGCTTCATCACTATACCCCATACCCTATACCAGTTGACCAACTCTGGCACTGTAGTTATCATCCATGCTCTGTCTCGATATAGTCCACGTCCTATTCTCTATCCTCCTCTTGCCTCTTTGGCCCTTTCTACACGGCTCTATTTCTGATTTGCATCCTCGCTAACGAAACCAGCCCCTTTTTCGCCAGGTTCAGTTCGATTGCAAGGCCGTAGGTGCCCTGCCGCTGGACTCCGCCCCTCCCATCCCCTACACTTTTGTATACCGGACCGTCTTCTATTGCCCGAGCTGGCTGTGGCTGTGTGGATGAAGTCGTAAGCCCCTCAGGTAATCGCGCACGGGAACCATGAATATGCGTTGGGTTTGTATAATGTTTTCACGTCTTCGCATAGAAATTTACGGTTGCAACTTGCAGACTGGATGAGCCCCTGTCCTTCTCAGTGCCGCTCACTATAGCATCTGGTCTTGTGCCAGCGATAACAAGATTGAGTTGTCCCACTGCCGCGTGGCTATGAGGCACGGGGATGAAGTCGACGACTCAGCCGTGGTCGAGAGATCTGGGAGTCCTGTCATCCACATTGTCACTGTGCTCATCTTGATAATCCCTATTTTCCATTTCCTCCACTTCCTTTCTCCTTATCTGGCTTCCCTAGGCTAATCTGGCCACCCGCCTTAACGAGACCCGTGACCGGACCTGGACTTGGCCTTAGACGTTCGCAGATCTCGGCCGGGGTCTATGGCAACGCATAGTAGGGGGCCTGGAGATATTATCGAGTGCAGGGGGGGGGGGACTCGGAAGTCTTGGGAAGACAGAGGCGCTGGCGGTAGTCAGAACCCCGCCTCCCCCATCAATAGCCTACATACCTATGTATGTAGGTCGTAACACGAGTCACTCACCACAGGAAAGATATCTACAAGAGGGCCTAATTTATCGATCCCTTAGTTGGGTAGTAAGTTGCTTACTAGTCATTATCTACTGCCTGGCTGTTATGTGCTATTTTGGGCATCGTTGTCGATCCAACGCCACTGCCCACTCGACAGGCTAACTTGGTGGTGTCCTCTCTTCCTTATCGTTCCCCTGTACGTCTGGCCGTTGCACAGTAGAGCTTACTCGGCTTCGTAATTGCCCTCATGTTCATCCTCGCCCTCGTGCTCGTTCGCATCCGCATCCGCGACCGCACCCGCATCCTCAGCCTCCACGGCGGCGAGCTTGCGCTTCTTGGAGGCAGTAACCTGACCCTTGGCCTTGCTCTTGGCTTTTCCCTTGGCATTTGCATTCTGATCCTTCTTGCCCTCCATAGCCGCTCCACTGCCTCCGCCCTTAGTACCGGTATGGATGTGAGAAGTAGCCTTCTCCTCCGCGACTTGGCCCTGGCCATCGCGGCACAGGACATTGCCGTTCTTGAACTCGAATCCGTAGGGGGAAATGACGCTGTTGATCTTTCGGGGCCTGCGTGGATACGGAGATCTTGGTCAGCTAGCTGATACCTGCTGTGGGTGATTGGAGCGAAGCGACAATACGGGGTAGGACAGGGATAATTAGTGATGAGTATTCGGAGACAGGGAGGAGGTTTTGGGCAAGTACACAAGGGTACACATGAACCTACACATTCTTGGCCTGCGCGATGCCGAGGATGGGAGCGAGCTTGGAGTTATCGGCCTTGAAGTCGTCGCAGCTCATGATGAGGTGACACTGTTTGTCACGTTTGGTCAAAAGCCGTCGCAAGCAACAAAGGAAAGATTGAATCAGATGGTTGATCAGTAGAAGAAGAAGGGACTTACTAGAACGGTAACTGCAGATGCGGTGGCGTCGCTGCCTTCAGCAGACGCATTTCCGGTCTTCTTGGGAGGCATGTTTGATGTCGAGCTTGATGTGGGAAAGAGGGAGATGTGTATGGTGTATGGTGTGTGACAGTCAGTATTTCTAATTCAGATTGATGTTTGGTAATGATGACTGAATGGAAGAGATTGGTTATGAATTTTGTTGTTGTTAGGCGTGTTTACGTGACGCGACGGGTGGTTCAAATCATTGTTGATACGTATGCGTTTGAGGTCGATCCCAGGTGGAATACGGCAAACGTTCAAGTGGAAGGCTTTATGTATTTCCACCTGTATCTTTGTATGTAGCTCGAACGGTGAAAAAGGAATCCCCACTGATCAACTCCACGACAGTAACGCTGAGATGATGTTGATGGCGATAAAGATGCCCCAAATAGAACGACGCCTCGACCAAGACTCAACATGAAATCGACCGCGCTTGCTTTCCGAGAACAGTTATTAACCTCTTAGTGTTCCTTCTGCCCATTCCTCTCGATACTTTCGTCTGACACCAGTATGCCAGGCGTAGGAAGGCTAGTAAGGTCCTATACCTTGAAGCCCCTAGTAGCATCGGTTCACTTCAGTCAACTTGCCCAGGTGGAGATGGGGAGACTGCTATTTCGCAGTAACATAAGTATACCCGCAGCCTAGATAGCAATTAAATCGTATGTATATTCCCTGGCTATGTAGTGACAAAGAGAGTATAATACCTGCTGAGATACGTACCGAGATCACACCTATTCTGGTAACCCAACAGATGATTGCAAGCATATGATAACCTTTTCTGCCGACCTTCGGCCAATTCTTTCCAGCGCGTACTGTTATCACTACCACCGGAGGCCATACGTCGAGCTGCGACCCAGACCTCCACATTTGCCCGGCCCTGTCCTCCGTTGCTGTCGCCAACCTTAGCGAATGAAGGTGTGGAGTCTTGAGATTTGCTTGCAAGGTCAACGGTATTGCTCATGGACAAGCTGTATGCCTTGTAGCTACTATGGACGACGAGGGCCTGTTGCATAATAGCTGTTCCTTGCGACTGGGCAATCGTGCGCATGTGTGTACATAAGAGGCTCTTGGAATGTTTCCAATCGATCGGTGTATAACTCAAATAGAGAAATCAAACACCCAAGGCACGTGTCTTTAGCCAACGCACCCGACCATCTCCCTCGTCGGTTACGAGCTTGGAGACGGCGCACACGATCCTCTGCTCCTCCTACTGCCTCAGCTGCCTCGTCAGGTCCGCCTCCTCCCTCTCCAAAACCTGCATAACATCCCCGACCATGGGCACAGTGCTCTGGCGCAGCCACTATGAGGAATTGTCGCAGCACCTGATATTCTCGCAGAGACGGACGCCATCTCCGTGGCCGGCCTGCTCGGCGCAGAGATCTGATATACGGGACAGGGTACCACTGATGGCCGCCCCACAGGCAGCCTCGGACGTGAGACTCTGCATGGAGGCTACGGAGGCCTTCTAGATCCCGTCATGAAGGTTCTCCAGCTGGGTCTGGAACGCCTCATAGGCAACCTCTGCATCCTTTATGCTGGCCCGGCGTCTCCGGAGCGGTCGCATCTTCAATTCCAAGGATCATGGTCCATGATACATGGAGATAGTGAGTACCTACTAGTACCTACTTAGTACTTACCCCGCCATTCTGGCCCCCCGCTACCCCGCCTTTCTATCACATGTTAATTGATCCCGCCTGCGCAATGTCACGTGAAACACATCACAGTAAACGGGGCAAACGCGTCGAGGGAATCTCAATGTTACCCAAAGTACCCAAGGGCCTGTTTCTGCGTGATGGCTGTTGCAGGTGGCTGGGTTGGCCGTTTTTGTTCCAATGTTTCCAGATGTCCTTTTTCTCCTTTTTCCAACAACCTCGCCACCGTCCTCCCTTTCTTCTTTCTGTCCGTACTCTTCCTTTCTATCTTCATGTTTCCGTCTTTGCACCACGCTGAAGCAATGATGAAGCGCCACACATCGAAACAAGCTACAGTCCACAGGGGTACTGGGGTACCTAGATACCTATGTATATACCGGGGACCGCATTGCCATCCCATCCGCCTTCCTCTTTGACTGGAATTACGATGAAAAAGCCGTCCTGCAATAATAAGCCGTGGCCCAGAAAGAGGCAGAGAGGCCGTGATGTGGTCCAGCACAAGCCGTGCGAGCCGTGGTAGAGTAATAAGCCGTGGCTTAGCAAAAAGCCGTGGTGTACTGTCACCAACCTATCACCAACTAAGTAGGCTTATGGCCCCGTGACGCCGACGCCGACGCTGACCATATATGGTACGAAGTATTGAGGGAGACAGATTTGCAGGCCGGCGTGCTGGTGAATCAAGGAGATGTCGAAGGCGGTGCTGATGGCGGTCTTGTAAGCAGTTTTGGGTGCACTGTTGAATCGAGGTTCTGGAGTGTCAACTGGTCCAAGTCTGAGGCTCGAGGATCATACATAGGTATTCTTGCTAGGACGGATGGAACCTAGCAGACATCAGCTCGTTGTGATTGCGATTTATTCGTATACAGTCACTCTCCCCTGGGGACTCAGCCCTGTTGTTTCCTCGTCAATCTTCGAGTTATCCATCCGGCCACTCCTCTTCCCGTCTTCTTCACTGCTTTTAGGTCTCTACTATGGTGCAATAACCCATATATCATCGCTCTCATTATCGCATTAACAGCTGCAACGTAGCCCATCCTGAGAGCACATACTTTCTGAACAAACGTCAATTGGTCATACAGGCCAACAGAGGATGGTCGGAACCCCATTATAGAATGGCCCTGAAGCTTGGCTGGGTATGGTTATCTACCGATCAACCGGAAGGGAAACTGTCTGCTGTGTGCAGCCTGCAATAAATCACAGTCGGATCTCAACCATAACGCTTCAGGAAATAACAGAGATCTCTGGGTATTCTGCCGATATATTGGGTCTCTGGATAGAAGTACCACCACATATCGTATCTCGTATCGCAATGATCATACCATCCGAGCGGTCCCTAAGTTGCCTCTTCTCGTTCTCGGGCCCTTCACGCGTTGCCAGTTGTATCTTAACCAATTGACTATCCAAAGTCCCACTGTAAAAAGAACGAATCATGCCAATGCACCCACAAATCCATGCCATTCCCATTGGAGCAGCCATACACTGGACCATTTCGGATCCCCAGATTTGT
Source organism: Cytospora leucostoma (assembly GCA_003795295.1). Lineage (NCBI taxonomy): Eukaryota > Fungi > Ascomycota > Sordariomycetes > Diaporthales > Cytosporaceae > Cytospora > Cytospora leucostoma. The sequence continues at coordinate 47,357 of LKEB01000103.1, forward strand.
CTTGCTGGATCCAAATGGGCAGGACTGGAGTCGCCAAAGCACCACCTAGGGCGAGTAAGAAGCCTACATATGTAGCTGGCGATCGCAAGGACGAACTCGGACGTGTTGTATAGTGTGGACCGGATGTTCTAATCAATCAAAGCGAACAATTTGTCAGTTATATATATTCAAGTCCTTACTGGATACCTGGAAACCCTACCGGCCGGGGCTATCTCAAAAACCATTCGATAGATGAGAGGGTGACTGAAAACTGGGAGGTAAGGAAAACAGAAGAAGGGGAGAGACGAGCATAAAAGCTTTGGGCGCTGCTTTCCAAGAGCACTGTGCAGGAGTTATAAGAGGTCCTCACGGTTTGCTCCTTTTCATCCGCAAGATGCTGGGCGAATCTTTGTCTCATCAGGATCTGTAACCCCGGCAGTGCTTTCAAGGACTTATCGATTCTATTAGCCTGTGTTTCTTCGGGCCCGCTTCCTTCTGGCGGAAAAAGTGGTTGCATGGTGATCTCGGTGAATGATGATTGCTGTGTCCTAGACATCTCGTCATTGGCCTGCGACGGTGGTCCAATGCCCCATGAAGGCATGTATTGGATCGTGGCAATGCTCAACGCTCGCAGTCCGGGACTTATCGACCACTGCCCGTAGCCTTGTCATGAGTGAAGGGGTATGAGTTTTAACTATCGCGTCCCGAAAGCGCTTCGAGCTGATGGCTGCGATGATAGCGTGCTCCAGAACCAGGGCATCAGGAGGAGGCGGAGGTGTGTGCATGTGGAGAGAAGTTCGTGAGCTCGCTGATCGGGTGACATCGATGATGGCGTCTTGAAGGACCTTTGGGTCAGGAGGAGCAAGTGAGATCGTCTGGAGAGCTCCATGGGAACTCGCTGATCGAATGACATTGATCATGGCGTTTTGTAGGGCTACAGGAGGATCTGAGACTGAAACAAACACCTAATTATGAAATTGAATAAATACGTGGGATACACGTGATACGCTTCAGATACAGAATAGTTGTGTTTTGTTTTGTGGTTTTTTTTTTTCTTCTTCTTTTTTGCTTCAGATAGGGCACCTGGGCAGGATATAGGAGATAGAGGACAACCTCGTCTCCTCTAGCCCCTTGACTACATATATGTATTCATTATGTTAGGGGCACGTCATTGGTTGAAGATCTATTATATAATTAGAAGACGACGCAGACGAAAGAAAGGCATTATGATAATGGGCACTTGCCCGAGCTTACTATATGTCCATAGCAGTTTAGGATAAAGCAACACACTCGTTGGTTGGCTTCTCTCAAGAAGGAAAGGGTCAGGTTCAACTGAGTGGAAGACTCGTTCAATAACTAGATGTAAGGTCGATTCCAGATGTCCTTATTCCTATATGCGTAGAGCCCATCCTTATGTTTCTCTTTTCAACATCACATAGTCGTGCATGGAAGGATTAATGAATTGTTATACTTTAGGCAGGCCCCCTAGAAGCCTTTGATCCTGTAAGCTTGCCTGCCTCTAAACATATCTCATCATGGGAGGTAGGTCAACAGGTCTTTAAGCACTTCCTTATCTTTCCCTTATATATAGTATCTAAAGACAACGTGGACTAATAAGGAACCCGTCCTAATCATGAGGAATATTTTGTAGAATATATATTTAGGCACTAATGTAGCTATTGTTCTTATAGTATATTTCCGCAAGGGCAATATATCAACTAATATCTACGCAACACAGGCTCGGTCTTTCAATATGTCAGCACAATCAACTTGCTTGCCTATAGCCAAATAAACGGACCACTTCCATAAAAGGTAAAAGCGCATTGATATGCCAGGAACAACAAAGAGAGGTGTAATTACAGGAAATAAGGACTGCTAATCTATACGTAGTGACAAGCCCGTAGGTAGCACTCCAAAACATCATCCGTATCAGAAAACAGCACACAACTCTTCAATATATCTTCAGCTCCACCAGGATCTGGTGGCAGCAGCGGAAACGCCGATCAAGCACCAACAGGGGCTGCGTCAGCTCCTCCTGCTCCATCGGAGACTTATCAGAACCCTCAGAGAACGCCCGTCATGCCGGTCAGCTCCCAGCCCAACAATACCTACGACGACAGCACCACTACCACGACTCCACCAGCTCCTCCGGCCCTTTGCCCAGTCATGCCGGCAACAACACCTTCGGCAACAGCAGCGAAGGCCCTACCATTGCGGTTCCCGATCAGGCCCCCACGACGGGAACTGCCGCCCCTGAATGTGCAGATCCAGCTGCGGTGAAGACCGCGTCCCACGGGGTGTCAGGCCGTGCTCGAGGACTTCCTGGACGAGTATATGACCGCCATCCATAGCTTCTTAAACGGTACGACGCCTACGGGATCTGTCGGCAACGACGAGACGGCGACCATGGCTCGGACCTGGCTTTTCCCAGACCTCTACCTTCAATACCACCAACGCTGTGCCGAGCTGACTGCAGAGAAACGACGAGGAGGCTAAGAGGCGCCCGGAGTGCCTGTACTCGTCGGAAATGCTCGAGGTATGCAGGATCATGACTGACTGACTACTTCACCGTCTTGCACTTAGTGAAGGTTTAAGCCAGACCCTCCAAAAGGACTCGGTACCTTGTTCGCTCAGTCCTGCTGATCAAGTTTGGAACTCTCCCAAAAGAAATATTTTCTTCCTCTTCATATCTACTTTATTATTTCACTTTTAGCCTTATTATAGCTATCTTTGCTTGCTTCTCCCGAGTACCTTTCCTACCCTATTCAAGCAGAGCAACTAACCTTAGTCCAGCATATCGATTCCAAGTACTTGTACATCCGTGACAACTGGTTGATGGGCGTCGGTATGTTTATCGGCCTCGGAGGAGCTCTGGCAACTCCGCTATCACCCATCTCTATCCCTATCAAGGTATCGGAGTCATGGGCTTGGCACGCCTTCTGTTAGGCTGCCTCCTGGTACCCAATTATTGTGGTGACTTTTATGTATATCGATATGTTGAGGAAGAACGCTTCGTTGTAGACCTAGTTCGGACAGAACTTTGGGGGGAATTCAGGACGGCTGCGAAGAGCTCGAAGGGTTTAAGGGGCTACGGACTTATGCTCCTCGAGGCCAGGTTGGAGACTAGAGCCGTTACCTTGTCCTCGTCCAATAGGCGGTCGCCTTTCACGGTTGACTGCATTCGATCTCGCGGTGTATACGCACTTGGAGTATCACACTTTCGGGTTCTTTATATTCTGACATGCTTGCTATATAGTCCTCGAAGCTTATCAACTGGGTGGTTTCATGGCACATATCCAAAGCTGGATGGCGAAGGACATATACTAGCACTCACAGCTTTCCCTTTTCCTTTCTCCCCCCGCCCCAAGTCTCTGGCTGTCGTAATCTCAGGGGTGGAGTAGCAAGTAGACTGATGACAACCACTGTCTGCTGCATCACGGGGAGAATTCATGTCTCTAGGCGGAGATGAACTGCCTCAGACAGGCTAGTATGGTATGCACCTTCACGGTCGAAAGAGTAGTGTTGAGGAAGCATAGACGGCCTAACAATATAGAGGAACGGGTTTGCCTAGGGAACACAGCATTATTGAAGACAGCCCATTGGGCATTGTGTGTGTATGTGTGAGAAGCCCAAAGCTTATAAATGATCAAGAGAATGTAGACGGTCTGTCGACTCATGTTTTTGTAGGCATATCAGACGACGCACAGTACCTTACGGGATTCGACCTATAGCAAACATCCATCAACAACTCAT
>LKEB01000103.1:51104-63902 GCA_003795295.1 Cytospora leucostoma
CCTCTCCTCGCTGTAGACTTCATGTCACGACAATTGTTACACCCTTCCCGTTCAAGCGGCTATGACTAAAGGGCCTTTTTAACGCCGTCCGGACAGGAATTACAAAGGGTGTCACTAATGGGGTTAAGGAGAGGGCGCTTCGGAGACACAACAATCTATTCATGGATCTATGCAATATATAATCACAATATATAATCAATGATCGAGAGCAAAGCCACCTATCAAGTAGGGTCAAGTAAGACAATGAAGCACTCGACCTAATAAAGATTATGATTATATTCTTTCCAAGGGAACACCACGCCTGCAGAAAACTAACACCACTGTACACTTCCTATACCTCACATTCGATTATGCTTTCCACGCCCTTCCCGCCATCCCATATCCTGACGATTCTCAGACCCGCGAGCTTCTCTAGCAAGTAGTACCAATCTGCATGCGTACGCTCCTTAGAGTTAAACAGCGTCAACATAACCATGTCAAGCGCTGACGACTCCCAATGGGCATTACGCTGCGGGAGCACATTCTCGTTGATCAGAAGCTTGCTATACCCAGGCTTCATAGCATCCTTGATATGCCTGAGGATGACGTTGCAAATCTCATCCGGCCAGTCATGGAGGCATGAATGCATGTAGTACGCGCGAGCACCTAAGACGCCATAGTCGTTAGCAGCTGCTTCCGTACCAGCAAATTTCCCGTATCTACTTGCCCTTAACAGGCTGCGGCTTGGTGAAGTCGTGTGGCAACTTCTCGATAGAGCGAAGCCTTTCGGGGTCCGGGATCTGGCTGAGGACAACGCTTAAATCCTCGAGGATAAGCTTGCCAGGATGGTTCGGGAAGTACTGCTGGAACTGGACAAGATCGTGGCCCACACTACCACCGATGTCAACGAGGAAAGGAGCCTCGGGGTCGGCATCAGCACCGTTGATGAGCCTCTCCTGCACAGGAAAGATCTTGGTCATCCACGGCGGACGGCCCTGCCGATATCCACCCATGTGGAGCTATTGTAGAGACTTGATTAGTACACCTGTTCGTATAATTGCAGTTGTTCCATGCCAACAGCAGCCAGCGCCAGGCCCCCCTCCGGAAACTTGAGAAGTTCACTAATACGATACTGGTACCTCGGAAGGAGCCATATCTTAAAGACAGAAGATTATCGATGCGGGATGGAAAACAGAACATACGTTGAACTGCGGCCCGTAGCCAAGGGCCTGCTGATAGGCAAACATGTCTTTGTCTGTTTTGTAGGCGAACATCATCGATGTGTTCTTAGCATCTGTGGGGTTCTTCCATCCAATTGCTCGCGCATACTCGTGGAACATAATAGCACCACGGCTGACCGATAGCCTGTCAATAGATTCTAATGTATTAGCATTGCCCTAGTCGGTTGGGCACATGATCTGAAGAGACCACGGGGTAAAGGGGTTGCCTTACATTGCGGGATAACCACCGGAAATGATCGGGATGCTCAGGGCCTTACTGAAGTTCGTCGGCATATACTCGTCTGTGTCTGTCTCAATAATGTAACCCATGGCACTCAGGTGGCGCAGCAGTCGGCCTAAAAGTCATGCATTAGTCCCTACAGTGCCTGATCACAACACATGACAATATAGATAGTTATGCTTACTGAGCAACGCCGGATCAATACCAAGATCGCGAGAGAGTTCAACGACTTTCTGTGGCTTGTCGCCGTTCTTGGCCATGAGCTTCCAAAGGCCCGTGTCGATCCCCAGGTTGATGCCAGCCATGGCGCCCGTCTGGTACAGAGATTCATCAGTAGATGGGCATACATGGCAATGACACTGTAGGTATTCCGCGTTACCTGGGCCCAGCAGTGCTTGATCATTGTCTCCCTTGGAGTTTCCAGGGCCAGCATCAAGGATCTTGCCTTGATTACCAGCTCATGACGGGCCTGGTGCCCGCCAGTGGTCAACGACTTCACTCCCTCGTTGATATCCTTGACAAGTCTGGGCACCGATTCGAGATCAGTGGGATTAATAGCGATGGCAACATCGACAGGGGGGTCTTCGAGAACCATGATTGGAGTAACCTGGGAGCAGAAATGTGCTGGTACAAGGGGCCAGGTAGCAAATGGGAACTAGGAAGTGAAGAGTCCGCAGAGGAAGGGAGGCCGCTGTGAACTATCCTATCCGCTCGGAAATGTAACAGATACTGAAGTTTCGAAAGGCTTTAAGTAGGTCGCGCCGGCGTCCGGCATCGCTCGAAACCCCGCATCGCCTGAGTGGAAAAGTAATAGAACCATGTCGTGTACGTTTGTCAACAACATGTGGATCGTAATCAGGGACTTTGAACCAACGAAACCAACAGCTTCATGTACGGCCTCGCCCCTGAAGATCTCAGTGTTGAAAAGGAAGACATATTCCGAACGCATCTATCTCTTCTCACCGAATATATGCATGTTGGTATAAGTACCCAATGAAGAGCGGCCGTTTTGCATTGCGACGGCACTCTACCGGCTGGATACTACGTCGGTGTAATCAGACATATGATACAAACAGATTACCCAGCTAGGTAGCTGAGCGTATGCATCCGTCTCCGAATAACCCGAACCTTGTTCTCGCGTGAAGGGCGGACAGCCATCGCGTTGGTTCCAATTTCCTGCAAGGCCTGTTACCCCGTGAAACCCCGATGAGATCCTAACGGACTATCGAGTGGTACATGTAAGGGGATAACTCAGAGCAAAGACTACACTGAAGTTGCCAACATAAAATCACGTGTAAACTCCGGTGATGTCCGGGCTGGGGAAAGCAGAGGTCCAAAGCTCATTGCTCACCCTCTGATATTTAAAACGTATTGGCCATCCGGAACTGAACCGCCCCAACGTAACTAGACAGCTACATCAGTACGCATGCCACATCGACTCCTTTTTGACCTTTGTTCCGGTTCTTAAGCCCTTGCATGTTGCTGGTCTTATTTCCATCGGTTGGGTTCCGTGATATAGCAGCCCGAGATGCCCGTGATTGAGGGATCCGACGCCTGGAAGGCCCAGGACAAGGGCCCAGCTATCCTAACAGTCTGCTGGGCGGTTACGGCGATTAGCACATTCTTCGTCGCTGCTCGGATCTACGTCCAAGGTGGTCTTCTGAAAACCTTCAGAAGTGATGACATCTGTGTTATCCTAGCACTTGTAATCACACCTGCTCGTCAATGCCTTGCCACCGTCTAACCTGTCTGCGAATCTCAGGTGTGCGGATACATCTCGACAGCACTATCGACGGTCGCGGTGAACAACGGAAACGGAATGCACTTCAGCCTACTCACGGCCGAGCAAAGGACAAACACCATCCTATATACGACGGCCGCCTTCTGTCCTGGCGTGCTCTCTTTTGGTCTGCCTAAGATGGCGGTGGTGATTTTGCTGACACGTCTGCTAAACCCGAGCAAATACCACAAGTGGTTCATCTGGTGGCTCGGCATATGGTGTCAGCTGACTCTCTTCGCTACCTGCGGAGTCCTCCTGGGGCAGTGTACGCCAATGAGCTCGCTTTGGGACTCCTCGGTGGAGGGCGACTGTTTCGACAAGAGCATATTGGTTGCCTACTGCATTTATGCTGGATGTAGGTTCACCATCTCTTGGGCCTCTCTTGAACCGACTGCTAGCTAATGCAAATATAAAAAGCTTTCTCGGCTTTCGTCGATATCTACCTGGCCCTTTATCCGACGATCGTCTTGTACAAGCTCCAGATCACTATTGGCAAAAGGGTTGCCCTTTGTAGTGCGCTCGGTATCGGTTCCATGTACGAATCTCATATCTCTTGACACTAGAGATATGCATTGGTTGTCAGAGGCTAATTGCATGTGTTTTCAGTTCGAGCGTCGTAGCAATCTATAAGACGACCCGCATCCCGTCGCTAGCTAGTTCCGACTTCTCATGTATGCATACTGCCGCCCATTATGTTCCCATTTGTCACACGGAGGGGCATACTTAACTATGCTCACAGATGATACCTCTGATCTTGTTATCTGGACTGTGTAAGTAGCAATATCACTAGGGGGTTCTTCTCCCCTTATCTACTTCCGTTTGTCTTGATCAATCGGAGCTGGAACTAATTACCTGTTGCAGGATCGAGGGCAGCACTATCATGATTGCTTGCTCCATTCCTCTCCTCCGGCCGCTGCTGGAGGTCGTGCTTAGTCGGAACCCCTTTAGCTCGAATAAAGCATCTAGATCGAGATCTGTCTCACGGTACTACGGCGGGAACCGTCACCCGAGGGGCTCAGCTATAGAACTCAAGGATTACAGGATTACGAATCAAAGAGACGACTTTGGCTTTCCCATAGCCTCGGACGGTAATAGTCAGGAGAGGATCCTTGCGCCGGATCAAAAGCCAGCGGATACCCTTCCTAGCCCAAAGGGGCCTTCCAGGACTAAGCAACAGCGCAGCATTATGAAAACGCAGGAGCTGGCAATTTCTGTATCCTATAGTACTGAGCAGGCGGATGTTCCAAGTTTGCGCCACGAATGGTGGGCAGATGGGAGTCGTCATCCATAACCGCTAGTTATTTTGACGACGAACCCGGGGGAGCGGGGGCGATTAACATGATGATGTTGGTTACGTGTCCATATAGCGCTTAGAAATCCTAGATCCTACATGGCGTTGACTACTTCAAGCCCAACTCTGGGTGAAAGGCCGTGCTAAGGATCCGTCTCCTCGTGCATTTAGATCTCCTATACCTTGTTATAGTCTATACCTCGGACAGTCGATCAACCCCCATTGCGAAATACCTTGGGTTCTTTCTTTCTCCCACAGGCCAAATCGACTGGCGTGTAGTCTTGCGAAACTAACGATATGTTTGTAACGATATACTGGGGGCCACGTACCTGTCGAGTCAAACGGAGTAATACTTTTCCGAAGGCATCAGCAGACCGGCACCAATAATGATCATAGAGACTCCGGTCTAGATCCCCTAACCGTCTCCTGCTGGGTGTTAATGGCTCAAGTGTACAACGGGATTGAGCAGGGTAGCAGGGGAAAGGGCAAGGCAACAGCGGCAGTAGCAGCAGCAGTAGCAATTGCGATAGGAATTATACAGGCGATCCCATCCCTGTTGTTAACTTAATCTTGATCGCAAATTTTCTATATCTAGAGGCAATGGAAATAATGGAAATCGGGGATGTTGGCTATCTTGAGATAGTAACGACTGAGGGAGGAGAAACTTCCGTACTGACGCTAGAAGCTATACTGAAGACTGTTTCATACATAGGAAGCTGCAGGTTTCTTTAGAGGGCATGATGGTACACGGATACGACGAGGGCTAGTAGCTTACCAAGAAGGACGAGATACAAACACAGGCATAACGTCTGCGACTAATGCTACCATCTCTACAGCTTCTAAAGAAAAGATTATCACCAGCAAGGAGAGGCTCCAAACGGCCGCGAATACCAAAGAGGAGTGGTGGGATTATATGAGTAATCGTAATAATTCATATAGCCTTGGAGAGGAATTATAGGGCAGATGGTGAGGGCGAGCAATTGGAGGAAAGGAAGACGAGTAGACGGGATAACCACCAAATGTATTTCTTCACTGGTTGAAGTGATAATTGCATCATATCTAATCTTTCTCTTCCTTACTTCAACATGACCCCTGAGGAAAACCTTGAGATTTTCCCTAGAAATGTAGTCGATACCACTCACCCAGGGCGTGGACTAGGAATACCTAGTGTACATAGTATCGAGCTTGCTTTGCATTAATTACTGAGGTCCCCCAGATTAGAAGTACTTGATGATGGCTGTCCTCCCCGGGGGGCCGTTGACCAGATCCGAGCTCGGGGGAGGCCCATGCAAATAACGACTATCCCTACTATGTGAGCATCTTGTGAAGAAATCTACTAGATGAGTCGATTGACAAGCATATCAGTCACAGGGATATCGATTACCCATCGAGACCTATTCAACATTAATTGATTGCCATCCATCAGGTTAGCTAAGTTTATAGCGACGTCAAAACACCGATATATGTCTCACACAGAGAAAGGACTACATAGGTAAGGAAGGTGGGTTTTGCTAACATCAACTTGGGCAACTTCGGGGAACCTACTACCAATATATCTGAAAGGCGACATCGGGCACAGAAGGGACTTGATTATGGTCCATATAAAATACCCGATGCTACGTAAGGGTATTTACGGAATAGGACATCACAAATTCCAGTACTACGAGTTCAGGCAACCCCATAGTGCCTAGATTAAGTATTGGAATCTGCTTGCTCTTATGATTATCGGTACCTTTTCCTAAAACATATCTTCGATTCAACAACAACGTCTAGTCCCTCCTTCACAGGTCCAAGTATAAGGATAGTAGCTATACTAACGAGCCTTCCTTGTATGGACACAAAGCTATTCTGTCCAAAGTATCGCTTCGAAAGTATCACACCTACGCCCTCAGCACACTTCTAGAGCAACAACATGAATTCCAAGAACTAGAAGTCTCGACACCGAACTAAGCGAGCGGTGCCGAAATGAAGACTGCTACTACTTACCTCGTGGATTCGAATGGGACTATCTATCCTCCAACCTCAAGCTATATCGTAGCTTGTTTTGAGGAGCAAGCATGTCTTTACTCCCAACGTCCAGATGCGAGGATTTGGGCCGTCAAGACAGGTAGCTCAGTAAAAGCGGAAGGGGCGGGAGGCCTTCAAATCTGGGCCGATCCTATCTACCTCCAACAACTACGAGAGCAAGGCTGCCCTATCGTTTCTTCCATCCGTATCGACGACCCAATTACGAATACGAACCGCGGATTTTGCCGGGGTCGCCCAATACGTCGCCTAGATTCTACAATTCCTACCTGTCTTGGAATCAGTAGACCGCCGAAGCTTTTCCGAGTCATCCATAACGGTCATCCGTATAGAGGTGTTAAAGCCCGGGGCTTTAATGATATTAAGACAACACCTCTTACCTTCCAGTTATATCTCCAAAGACACCTGAACTGGAATTGCCGAGACCCTAGCCCCTTCATGTCTACTACGAACGATTACGGTAAAGTCATCCGTATATGTGCCTGCTACGAGGCCCGTGGGATGACTGGGATTGAGATCTTGGAGATCGATACTACCGGGGCGGAATGGGACGGGGATATACGAGTCTGGGAGGTACAGCAGCTTCTCCACTGCCTCGGACTACAGGTCCTACAGAGAAAGAAATACCTAAAGAACGAGTACCTCGTCGAGAAATATATCCCCTCGTCGAGGGTTACGAGACGGACGCTATGGGATCAGGTTAAAGACGGGCTCGACCCAGGCGGGATAGCACGGGCTGCTGCACGCCGCGAGTTCAAGCAAACAAGGAAGCGCAAGGAACGTGACGATAACGAGCCTGAGCGGAATGAGCGAACGCGGAGTTTCAAGTGTCTAAGACAGACATGAGCTGCTTATCGGTTTCATGAGTGTAAGTCCCCTGGTGACACGACTGTTTACTGAGCGCAGGAGTTGACAGCGGACATAGTACATTGCTCAGCACTGCACCCTAAAGACATTACGGTATGGGTTCGGTTGAGGCAGGGTTGGGCGTTGAAATGATTTCGTGCAGGCTAATAGGTATTTCTTCTATTGGGGTTTTACGCTTTTAATTCTTTTTTTATTTTTATTTTCTCTTCCAGGGAGAGGATGGTTCTCGTATCGCTAGGTATGGTCTACACCTAGCAGAGATGGGAAAGAGCATCATAATCGGGATATGGAGAGGTGTCTGCATCTTCTTCTCAAATACCCTAGGGTAAGCCACATGAATCAACTCGAATGTTCGTAATGAGACAGGGTTGGCAACTAGTACTTCTTATGCGTAGCACCTATAAACTTGCACTTATACCACCCAATTGCCTGCTCGGGATTACACGAAGTGACTCAATAAGTAGAAATTATATACGCTGCGGGAAGTATAATGTCTGATAGCCAAGAGGGCATGAGACCCGCTCCTATTTGACTCGATGGCGACAATGGTTTGCACACTGCTCACTAGACTATGTAGACTTTGGGCCCGTGATTTCTTGTGACCTTCCTCATGCTTCGGTTCGCCAAAGGTGGTCCATCTACAGACACTCGCTGCAGAGAGGTGTGCGGTTACGTGTCCGTGGTTGAGGATTGTATCAGATTCTCGGAGCCGAACGTAAATCAGTAGCTCTGGCCTAAGTGTAGTCGGGACGCTAAGTGAAGTTGTAAGAACGTGTCCTTGGATAATTGGTATGGTGTTTTCTCTACAAACTCGAACATTTCAGACTGAAACCGGATCCTTCGAAATGATCCATCAAGTCACCAAGCTCTGGAGGAATATCGGGGTGCTTTCTGCGATATCGATGGTCTCAGCGGCGGTCTGACGAACCTCGCTGCTGCTGCTGCTAGTGCTAATATACAGTAGGAGGGAAACTCCAACAACATACCAAAACGTTTGGAAATGACGATCTCCGGAAAGGCGATGTTAGTAGCTAAAGTTGCGGCCTCGAGTTTAGAATTAGTGAAAGATGGAAGATGGGAGTCGAAGATGACAAATGCGCGTGCACCTCGGGAGCGCAGTCGCCGCGCCCGGGTAGGGACGGGGGAGATCACGAGAGGTAGCCGTTTTCCACACAATGTCAGATCTTCCCAAGAAAGCAAACTGCAGAGAAACATACCGGCAGATATCCCATGGGATAGCAGCAACAGTCGCCACGCCTATAGCAATGATAGCCACCACGGGTGCGGGGAGCTGGCGCGTTGCGGGTGGGCATGACCTATAGAGGGACCATTCAATGCTCTTTTCCAAGTTACCTCAGCAGTAGTAAGTATGGTTCAGCAGTAGAGGAACACGACGAATGGGACAAATTGTTGGCGGCGGTGGCGACCAAGCGCGCGGTCTTAACAGCGGCTCTTGGGTATGGGGGACAGCCAGCGCAGCTCTTGACACAACAATACAGGCATTTCCGTACGAGTTCTCCTCGCAGGCTGTGGCAGCGGCAGCGGTAAGGGCGGTGTAAGAATTATCGGAAGGAGCTACGACGGTAGTTTCGATGATCAGGGGTTTACCAGTGGACCCATATGTGTTACCTCGTTCAGGACGAACGCGCAGCAAGGGCTGGACAGTGGTAATGGACCTCAGGTGGTGAGCTTGGTGAGGGCTTCATGCAATTGTGAGTAGTGAGGACGTTGCCGAGGATTTATATGCGTCTGCGGCTGCGCATGTGAGATAGCAAAACCAATCGAGGTGAAGACATCTAGCGCGAAGGTGTGTGGCCAAGTCTCGAAGGCAGTAAGGTCCGGCAGTAAGGTCAAAGCAGAGCGATACAGCTAAGATGGCGACCATCGAGGACGGAATATTGACAGGTATATGAGAGTGTTGAGATAAATGAGATCGAGATGCCTGGTTGAGGCGTATCGGTCGAAGTATTTCAATGGTGTTCAAGAGTTAGACACCTACCCAGCCACGGAGAACAACCATCATGCACAGGGCCTTGTCATATTATAGCCTCAGGCTAGGGAATACCTTCACGGTATCATCGCGGATCAAGAGAGCGATCTAGACGGTGTGGCGAGCACGGGCAATCCGGGGTTGCGGGCAGTGTATAGTCCACCTTATATCAAGGTTAATTGCAGAGACTGTAGACTTACATAGTTTATGGGAAGGCAGCAAGTCAGTCCTCCTATATGCAGGGCAATTATCATTGGGTTGTAGTAATTAGCGTATTGTATGCGTGTCAGTAATCCTCAAAGGGATTAGCAAACCTTGGTGGGTGGTCTTAGACGGTGTCTGAACATTAGTGGTGGCGAATTTTACTATTCATGCGAAGTGCATGGAAAATGGGAAAGGGTATGCTACTATGTAGGAAGGACATAACCTCATTGAGACCCTCTTCGACATATCACATCATCGCATCGCCGCATCGTCGCACCCAATCAGTAGTCGACAAAATAAGACACCCATATCGGTGGAGAGGGAGAGCTGATATATACCTGGGCAGACTTAAACTCTGGCCTTGGTCTTTGGTCTGGCGTGATCTCGGACAAAATGCTCCACCACAGAGTTTAGCAGCAGCAAATGCGATGAGGGCTCCCGGGGCTGGGAGTAGTTGTTTTTATTGGAACTGACATTTCCCTGGTAGTTACTAGTATTGCTAGTATGGGTAATAGCAGTCATGCGCAGATCAGTTTTCCAAAGGTCTCCGTCCACTGGGCGAGGAAAAAACAGAAACTGATGAGTAACTAAAAAGCAGAAGCAGCATCAAAATCAATCAAATTACCCTTATCACCACAGTGCCTTACACCGACGGTGCACCGCCCGTAAGCCTCGCGCAACCTCTGGAACTCCGAAGTACCGTGATGTGGTTGACTGAGGTGTAGACGAGACGAAATAAAGTGAGGTAGGTATCAGTGGCACCTTCCGTTTGCGCTATGTTTACTACATTACTTAGCTACTTCCACCCTCACCATTCGGAGGGTGGAAAACTTAGAACAGATAACAACACGAACTAGATTGAAGCTATACGATTCCCGTATATACGTATAGAGACCTACCAATACTGATCAGTAGTCATAGGCACTATAGATCCGCAAGGTAGAAGAGACCGACTTATATAGATTTCCCTACTGAAATCAAATCCTCTATACTAGCCGTATACTATATAGCGAGACTTTGCTTCTATAGGCCTCCCTGATCGATAGACCCCTAGGTAACGACTATCGTAAAAGATCAACTAGAATCATTATAACCTTCCCTACTACTCGTATATTCATTACCTTCTAGAAGATATATATCCCTTATATATAAGCAATCGATAAGTTACTATATAGCGACCATCGCCTATATTTTAATATATAGTACTAATATCACGTATTAGCGAATGAACCTCGAACCTTATCCTAATAAAACCCTAGTACCTTCCCTATTATATACTCTATAAGCTTTGCTAAGCCTCTATAGCTAGATTCTCTATCTAAAATATATATACCCTATAAAGGCTATTAACTATAGCTAAAGAAGAACCTATCCTTATTAGAGGATATATAATTAACGACCTACTTACTAATATGCTATTCGACTTAGTATATTATAGATATATCGATCTAAGCCTTTAGTATATAGACCCTATATAAGACGCTATAGAAGGGTATCTAATTATATAACTAGTAAGCGCCCTAGTAAGCTACTCGTAGTAGAACCTCTATAATAATAACCTCTTTATAGTATACCGAGAAGACTTCGCTATATAGACCGTTATAATATTCGAACGGTTACTACCTCTATATTATCGATCGCTAAAGAACTTCCTATATAGACGAGGCGTATTTATAGGACGAAATAACTAACTAGTAGTATTATAGCTATACGCCCTAGTATAAGCTGAGGAAAGACTACCCTAGATCGATACCGAGCTTTATATCGTCCCTTTAGTACTAGAGTCCTATATAAACGATTATCATATAAGCCTTAGAGAGTACTAACCTCCTATAATCTAGAGCCTAGCCCTAGCCTAACCTCCTATAATTCAGAATCTAGCCCTATTAATAGTCTAGAATCTAGCTAATATTTAAAACCTAAGCTAACCTCCCCCTCTAAGAGGTATATAATAGTCGCCTATAGAACTAGCCTAAGCCTAACCCTAGGGACTACTAGAACCGATAGGACTACTACTACTATTAGTACTACTATCGATACGACTACTATTATTATAGAACCCCCTCAGGAATATAATACCCTCTATCGAGTAGTAGCTATAGTAGTTACTAGTAGAGAGATAGAGATAGAATTTATACTAGAGGTATATACTATACCTAGCGAATATTTAGAACCTATAGCTAATAGTATAACCGAAAATCTTGAGTATAACTCTTATAAATCACTTCCCCTATAGTAAGTTCAAAACGAACGGCTAGACCCTATAAAGTCTATATAGTTCGTTAAGATATTATATAATTTATAGAAGTATTCAAGGGACCTATATAACCTATTAGACGATAAGATGAAAATATTCTTTAATATCTACTACTATACTAAGATCTAACCTAGTCAATTCTATATAGTATTTCCCCGAATACTCAAGAATCGCATAGAGATATATTATTAGAGGTAGTATATATAGGTAAAGTGAAGAGTATAGGCTTGGGATATAAGCAACGTAGGAGTCGTATAGTAACCGCAACTAAGTACTATAAGAAGTATATATTGATCTCTAACTTCCCTCCTTTCTTCCTAGAAGGGCCTAAGCGCTCCTTTTTATCTGCTTATATAGTATATATAACCCCTTACCTATAGGTGAGTATTACCCTTATACCGGTATCGCCGAGCCTATACTATATCGGTAATAGGTAGAACCCTTCCTTCCTATAATATCCTCCTATACCTAATAGTATACCCCCCCTTCTAGGACTTCTATCCTAGAAGTTATTAATACTATACGATCGCTATATAATCGTACTATGATTCCGGCGCCGAGCGGCTACTATTCCGGTATTCCCCTAGTAGCCCGGGGTCTAACTAGGCGCAGCATATCTATTTAAAGGACTACCTATTATAGCCTATTATAAATTATTATGAAAATATATATTATAATCGCTATGCCTATATTGAATAGGCAGGTTATAGTCATTATACTATTATCTCGCCTATTATAAGGAAGGCTACCGGTTAGTTACTATCCTCTAGCCTATTTATCATACCTATACTATACTATGCGCTTCGGCTACTATATATATACTACGATAGTAGGTTCATCTAAACCCTTAGCTAGCCTTAGGCTAATGGGATATGCCCTATTATCTCTTTACTTTAATAGCCTCCCTTACTTTAATAGTTCCCTTATTATCGCCTATTATGCTT
>LKEB01000104.1:8027-63474 GCA_003795295.1 Cytospora leucostoma
GTAAATTATAGCATAGAATTAGTTAAAATAGTTAATATAGTATAGGTAGTAGTTATATAGTAATAATATAAAGAATTCTAAGGTTTCTAGTTCAAATCCCTAATTTTCAGTATTATAGTTAAGATCATAAAGTAGTAAGGTTAAGAATAAACTTAGTAAAACCCTAAGTTAGTTAGTATTAACCTCTAACTAACTTAAACTAACTTAAACTTTCCCTAACTAACTTAAACTAACTTAAACTAATAGAAAGTGTAAATAAAACTAACTTTAACTTAAGAAAGTTTAAGTTAGTTAAAGTTTAACTTTTAACTTCGAACTAATTTTACAACCCTGCTTCGTACTCGCGCACCCACTGTCGCGGGGCTCCACGCATGTCGTCGGTTCCGGGGACAACCAGAACTTGGCCATCGACCCGAGCTTCCTCAGCCACGCGCTCGATCTGGAGATGATGACCCGCCACGTCCGCTTCATTGAGCAAGAACTGGTGGCCACAGAACCCCTGGCTCAGTGGTTGAAACCTGATGGGAAGAGGGCGGCCGGTGCACCTGAGGCCGGGGCTCTGAAGGATCTGGACGTGGTCAAGAAGTAAGTCCTGCACCCGAGCCCCTTATATACGCTGTATATCATGCTCTTCATTGCACCGGGGTCAGTCCAGTGCGAAATACTGACTTTGCTGCTAGATTCATCAATGACCGAGCCGTCGGGGCACACCACTTCACCGGATCCTGCTCGATGCTCCCGCGCGAGCTGGGCGGTGTTGTCGACCCGAAGCTGCGTGTGTATGGTACTGCGAATCTCCGTGTGGTCTACGCCAGTGTGATTCCCCTGACGCCATGTGCCAATCCGCAGGCCACGGTCTACGGCTGTGCTGAGCACGCATCGACAATCATCAAGGAAAGCCTGTTCTCGCGCTGAAAGACTACATATGTACCCTTCAGGGAGTTACTTTGTAGGTACCTACCTAGGTAGCTTCCCAGGCCCAGGTTAGGGACACGCTGTAGGTGGAGGACGAGTCTGCGAGGTGACATGTTAGATCCATAGTCCGATAGAGCTGCAATACTTTACCTTCACTCGACTGTCGTCAGTGATCCATGCAGTATACATGTATCACCTTTGGGCACGTTGATGCAAGCTAGATGTAGTCTTTTGCGAATATGTATCTTGAAAGTGTACCGGAATCACATGTTTGCAATTTACTACCTGTCACCACATCCATAGTTGAATAATTCTCATATATTACATCCTTAATCATACATGTTCAGCCCAAGACGTTGGCGTGGTTTGGCGGCAATGTCTTCCATATTTGCAATCAGGGCCCAGTCCAGCTGGACGCTTGGCTCCAGTCGGTAACAGTGACTGAGAGCTTCCAAGGCTATTGCTGCAAACTTCTGACGCTTGGCGGAAGCCCAGTCTAATCACTCCAGGCACCCGCTGTAGAGGTCGGCCTTGTAGTCATACAGGGTGGTGTTAAGTAACTCAGTCGCAAAGGCGATGATTTCGAACTCAAACTCAATATTCTCGCCCAATCCATTGGCGCACGTCGTGTTCGGAAAGGTCACATTCCCTGAGGCATCGAAGTCCTGGGTGGCAGTGGCAGTGGTGGTCAGGGGGAAGGACGGCTCAGCCTTGATACCGGTGGACAAGTCGATGAGCCCATCGAACAGGTTGCACGCGAACTCGACGGTGAAGTCGATAAAGGGCTTCAAGGTGATTTGTACCTCCTCGGTGACTCTGAAGCTTGCCTCATGCTCAGTCGTCCAGCCGTAGGAGGTGCTATCATCCCAGTTGATGAAGTCGAGATGGATAGTGCCGTTGGGAATGCTGGAGGTGAAATCGGCGTTGACAGAGCCGCCCGCTCCAGCGATAATCTCGCCCCCGAAAGTGATACCGGCGGATGGGCCTAAGGATAGAATGCCTGGAACGTCAATGAGGGAGTAGGTCAAGGGGCTGGGGGCCCAAGACAAGGTGTCGGTCCACTTAGCATCGATCTCGAAAGTCAGGTTGGCGTGGTGCCAGATCGACTTGTCAATATCGATGGTGAATTCGGTAACGCCCTCGAGTGGCCCCCACTTGACGTGACCGGAGTAAGTGACCGAGTTATTGACTTGGGCCTCGTGCAGAATAACAGTAACGTAATCATTGTCAATGATGGTTTGTTCAGAAGTAGAGTAGTCGTATGCGATGGACAGGCCGTCTTTGTCGAAGTCGATACCACGCTTCTCAACGCCGCTAGCCGGAGTTGCGACGTTGATAAAATTGATCTCAGTCGAGTCTGCGAGCCAGTCAGTTCTCTAAAATAGTCACTCTTGTTCTGTGTGCACGCTCAAATTGTCTATGCGAAGAACACGAATCTGCACGGTTGGACTTACTAGCAGTGCTATAGACATTTCCCTTCTCCGCCTGGGCGATTATAGTGAGGTTGGCTTCATACGAAGTGAGTGTATCGGTATCAGCAACGAAGAAGGATCTCTCAAGCTCAGTATCGCAATCGCCTTGGTGGTTCGTGATGAGGACAAAGCTGTCGTTGAGTCCACTCCAGGAGCTCAGAGCCTCGTTAAAAGCATCCGTATCACTAAACGTCACGGATACCTTGGCCTGTCCTGTGCAGTCAACAGCAGTCACATCGGCAATATCTTCGAGGACAACTGCGGGATGTTGCATGCTCAGAGTCACGGCGACAAGACTGGCATTGTTGGGTGTTTGCCAGGCGAGGTTGAGGTCCTTGGTAGGGGCAATGTTCCGTCCTGTGGCGTTGATCTGAACTGTATTGCGCACTGGAAATAGTGGTAGCTTCGCAGGCTCCAGGTATATTGTTGTGTTTTCGGACCGAACGACTGGAGGTGCAGGGGCTGCGTACGCGGCACCCGCGACAAGGGATGCAATCCCGAGAAGAGAACTCATTGCCATCTCTGTTTATAATAAGACTGGGTGGTACTAGATCTGTGAGTGATAGATGGTGCTCGGACTTTAGAGAGTATAGGGATTTCTAGAACCAATGAATGTATAAATGAGTGACTGTCAAAGGAGTGACTGGAGAAATAGGGGAAAAGGTGACACGGTCGGCGTGCTTAACCACCTCGGACGGCTCGAATGGCGAGGGTGACGAGTATTAGCATCCATCGAAAACAACATGCATCGGTTTGGGCTTCACTACCTATATATCTGTGCCTTCGCACTCTTGCACAACGGCCCCGCTGATGCGATGCATACCTCGCTGCATTAGGGCCCATGCCGTGAACGGGTGGGATTGAAGATTGAACAGCTGAATCGGGCAGTTGTCGAGGGGTTAAACCTTATTGGATCCTCCAGCGGAGCTCATCTTACTGCATCATGCTGCTGGGCTGTGTTCTGTGACCTTACTGGACCGTTTGTGGGGCTCTTTCTGAGGCCTCGGACGAGTGAAAAGGCTTCGGACGACAATGCTCCTCAGCGTAGCAAAATCCTCCAGCTGGATGCCTCCTATCTTATCTAGATAGTCGAGGTCTCAATGTAGAGACTGGACTCAGCAAATATGTTTCAATTCTTGTTCTCTTTTTTTTTTACCGGGGGGTGGACAACGAGGGCTGTGATGTGCAGGCAAGATGACACCTGTAGTTCGTCAGCTAATCGCCAACCAGTTGAAGAATCTGTACCATGGCAAATGGTCATCTTTCAGCTGTAGGATCAACTTCCTTGACAGCTTCCACCCGAAATTATCACCAGGAACAACTGATACGGCCTCTTCAGTGACTGTAAATGATACTGCCGAAGGTGGAGAAAGGTGTCACTGCATATCTTGAAACAAAGGAAGGATGAAGGAGGACCTTGGCAGAGAGCCGATTCAGGAGAAATCAATATGCGACATGAAGCCTTCGGAACAATCAAATCACCATGACAGGGCTCCTGGATCCGGAGGTGAACTACCACATAGGCAGGCATCGCAGGCTCAACGTTGTTTACAAGTCAGTCGAACTCCTCGACTGATAACAATGATTGTAGATCACCCCTCGACAATACAGATTACAGCCGTTGGTCCACCGGAAACAGTATCAGTGACGATCCTCGAAAACTTTAAGCTGAGCCTTTTGGACCAAAACGCGAACCTTACGCATCTATGTAGATCTTGCTTTGCACGTTATGCGGTAATTAGCACTGCCAGTATGAAGTCACCCTCATGATCTCGATTGAGCGTGACAGGCTCGTCAAAGCCCAGCGACTGAGATGGCACTGTGGCAGTGGCGTTCCGAACACTTGGAAGTACCAGGCGGTCAGTGTTGCTGGTGTGAGCGTACCGAGGTAAACTTCATCGGCCGAGATCCTCAACCCATTGGTACTAAGGTGAAAGAGGGTGAGGTCTCGGTAAGAGCTGCTATGCTGTCCTTCCAATACGCACAGAGCTATATCGGTTACCCTATAAGCAGCATACAGGATCACCGTTCAGGAGAAAGAAAGGGCAAAGTTCATAGCGGTGACAGTATCCTCTATAGATCCGGGTCACTCTACATGACGAGCAAGGCGTCCAGAAACCTATGCAACATGTGTGAGTGATGAGGTGGACGATCTTGTAGCTGAAAGGCATTGCCAATACTTGCTGGAGGTAAAGATCACTGACAGAAATTCTCAGCTTGCCCAGCCAAGGTAGAGCCGCATCAAGTGAGGCACGGGGCAACAGACTTATGTGATTGAGGTGTCTTTGGACCCTCGGGGACTCTACTCATAAAGGCGTTGAGTTACTTTCCGGTGGGTGGTAGGGTACAGTAATATGCAATGAGAGATGGGACTAGTAATAAATAAATCTGCATGACTGCGCCATATCAATTTTGAGGACTAGGGAAACCATGGATAGCTTATTTGTTCCCGGGGCCATGAAGACTAAGGCTACTATCCCTGGTAGTGACCGCACATGTGTTCATGATGTGATTTCCACTCGGCAAACCTCCTGAGGTCGTTCTACCATAATAGCAGGATCAACTTTCCCTATGTATGCATTGAAGTGGGTGTATCTAATTGATTTACTTATATTTAATCCGCCGTTGTCTTGAATTCTTGGTGATGATGATGATCGCGGAAGCTACGTGATAGCGAGTATCCTTGAGGGCTGTGCCTACCTAGGTATAAGTACTCAGGTACATACCTACCTAAGTACCCTAGGGTATGTACTTATACTTAGGTAAATCTTTTAGTCCAAAAAGTGACAATCAAGACTGACAAGTACCGGTATATTGTTGCTCCCGGCTCATTGGTCAGAAAAACGTAGTATAACCAATATAGTTGACCTACGGGTAGAGAAGATCATATCGAATTCACTTCAGGTCTACCAAACTTACTATGTACTTAAGTAGGTATATTCTCAGGTAAGGAGATACACACATGACAATGATATGGGCGACGTTGGAATCT
Organism: Cytospora leucostoma; assembly: GCA_003795295.1. Classification (NCBI taxonomy): domain Eukaryota; kingdom Fungi; phylum Ascomycota; class Sordariomycetes; order Diaporthales; family Cytosporaceae; genus Cytospora; species Cytospora leucostoma. The sequence continues at coordinate 13,407 of LKEB01000104.1, forward strand.
ATGTACGCACATGTGATCTTCCTCGACCGGTTTAATTCCGACACTGCCAATGGTGGACATTGATTGTAAATGTGGCCTTATACGGCGAAGCGAATGCTGACAAAGGCTCACTAATCATTCGCCGTTTCACGGTGCTTCGATCTCCAGAGGCTTACCTTACCAACTTGTATTTAAAGTACGGTACAATACCATATCGTAATTACCGTACGACTGGGACTCCACATCATCCAAAGGCAACCAACCGCCACCGCTGACCTGGGTAAGTATCGGCATTAACGCCCTGGCAACGAAATATACGAAGGACTGTGTTACATGTACCAAGTTCTTGGAACAAAATCAATCTTCATCCTCCGGTACACACGCTTCTTGTGTGTCAGTGATATAAAGCAACCGATCATACAAAGCTCTCACCTCACAGGGTCTGTTCTCACCAGCTCTCGATCGAACAACATGGCGCGTGGAGCCGTGGTCAGCATCTCTCACGGCGGTGGTATGTTGACCCCTGGCTCAAGCATCTCGTGATCATCTACACCTGAAGAGTCAAAGTGGTGAAAGCACGGCAGCCAACATGATCTGCAGGTCCCATGCCCATTCTGGGCGACCCAGGCCACGCAAACATTGTCAAATCCCTCCAGAAGCGAGTCCCTGAGATCCTCAAGCTTGGCACACCCGACGCGCCCAGAGCTATCGTCGTTGTTACGGCACATTGGTCCGAGCCACAGCCAACCATCTCGTCTGGACGCACCCATCAGCTATACTACGACTACAGCGGCTTTCCAAAGGAGACGTACCAGCTCAAGTATCCAGCGCCTGGATCTCCCGGGGTGGCTGAGGATGTGAAGAAGGCGCTCGAGGGTGCAGGTTTCAAGCCCGTGCTGAATGAGAAGCGGGGCTGGGACCACGGGGTGTTCATCCCTTTCCTGCTCATCAACCCAAAGGCGGATGTACCCATTGTCCAGCTGAGCGTGATGCAGAGTGAAGATCCAGCCGAGCACATACGATTGGGCCGCGCCCTGTCAACATTGCGTGACTCTAACGTTGCCATCTTGGGCTCGGGCTTCGCGTCCCTCCACAACCTGCCGCTGATGTTCGCGCTCATGGGCGGGGACCCCACGGTCACTAAAGTTGTGAAATCCAAGACGAAAGCTTGGAATCAGGCACTGACGAGTGCCGTGCTGGAGAGTGATGTACAGGCGAGGGAGAAGAAGCTGGCTTGCTGGAGGGATCTGCCACATGCCTATGACATGCACCCGCGACATGGGGCTGAGCACTTCATGCCCTTGTTGGTATGTGTCGGTGCGGGTGGGGACGAGAAGGGTGACTGTTATAAGGATGACTTCCATGGGGCGGATGTTTACTCTTTCTATTGGTCATGAGGACCCTCGGGGACCCGATGCATGTCCGAGAGCACTCAAGGCTGTTTTTGCCTGCGCAACTCCGAAACGGTTTACGGCCCAGTAGAGAGGGGGCTTACCTTATCAAAACGCTCTTTTTGATCTATACATGATAATTTGAGACTCAAACCCCCGAGTTCGGTACTGATCTACTGAACGACCACTATTGACCATATCGTTGATCACGGCTGTCTGTCATCCAAGAACAGCCTCATAATAGGAATCAAATATACCACTGACGTCTGCTTGAGATCCTCATAACCTTGGAATGCCGCCTGATGAGGTTTGGGAAACAACCTCGAAGACTCGCTGATGCGCTCGGCTGGGCAACGATGGACCGCCTAGGGTATCTGGATCTGCATCCATTGATCTCTACATCATCACTTATAGAACAACCCTTGGGAAGCCAGCTAGCGGTCATTTGCAAAGCTGATGTGCGCCAGGAGGTTGATAGGCATGTCGGCATGGGTTTGTAGGCTCCAGCAAGATGATCCATTGCTGATTCTGTTTCTGAGGCGGTATGACCCCGCCATTGAGACCTGTCGTACATATATAGCTGCAGTAGATAATTGAAGAGTTCTAGGCCCCAAGGGAGGAACAGGTGGGTGAAGTAGGTGCAGGGGAAGATGGTCCAGCCACAAGCAGCCTGAGTGATCTACCGATTTTGAATGTTATTTGTGAGCCTCGAGATGATGCACCGATAATATGGCCAACTTCCTCATTGTGAACTTGAGATAATCACCACAATGATGGGCTGTCGCCTTCACGGATGCGTCCGGGTTTCACACATCCGTAGCACCAACTTACAAAGTAATGGTCTTGAATATATGTTGAAACAAATTGACTGCACATAGAACCTATGATAAAAGTACCAATATATAGGAGAAAGGAGAGAGACGAGTACTGTTCGTGGGTACATATACCTGTTGGCATATTGATCGTAAGTTACTCCTACGGTACCTTCAAGTTTCCAGCGGCTAAACCAGCCGCGAAGGCACATACGGATCGAGGAACCATGTGTGATTGATCAGTGCGCTGACGATCACAGATATACCAGAGGAGCGTTGGAAAGGTCGCAAGTGGAGGAGCCATTGTCGCAGTCCTGTTCTCCACCGTCGTCTCGTTGCTCAAGTCCTACTCGGGTTTCGAAGAGGCCTTCGCCTCTATATAACCCATCAAACCGTGTCTCTTGGCGACGTTCTGGAAATCAGACCGTGGTATGCGCGGTTTACCTCGGAGACACAGGATCGGTCGTCCATCGATCGTCTGGCTACACCAGACATCATCATACTTTATACATATAAGCAACAATGAGGTGTACTCAGGGTCGACAGCTTGCCAGCCTCACTCAACAGCCATGTGGCTGCGACAAGGTTAGACTAAGCCTGGCTGTGGGGGAGGGTTCACTTGCCCTGCCTATATGGGTGCCGGGTGGATATGCCAGGGTCACTCGAAGCGATGCAAATCCGAGAGAAAGCCGAGCGAAAGCCGTTGAGAATAGTTCCGAGATGCCCGCTGGCTATCGACTCCTAGCTCGATGTATCCTTGAGCTGGACTACTTACCGTGTACATGTGTGTTCTCAAGTTCACTTCACTAACCCACAAACCTTAAAAAAAGGTGTTCTGGATATTCTCCCCGTGTAAAGACAATGAACACTGTAGAAAGGTGACTGTCTCGTTGGATCTCAGGCTGACCTCGGAGGTTAGGAGAATTCCCGGAGGTCTGTAACCCTCAAAGCTTGAGCTGGTTGATCTGCGGGCCCGGTGTAACATGGGCGCACACTTACAGATTGGGGTTGCGACAATATTAGGTAGTATGTATGATCGTTCACCTCCCTAGGTATGTACATACTTACATGACCACACTTCGCCTCGCTGCCCTATATCTGACATGAAAACGCTAGGCCTCATATACGGTATGCCAACCCTCTCCTATATAGCAGCGGCGGAGCTGACAGACAAGACCGGCAGTTGTTGTCACACCGGCACCTGGACCATGTTCAATGTTCGCCATGAGAGTCAACGGTGAAGCAATTCATCCTGGACCAACACAATGACGTAGTAGGTAAATCGTAATTACAAGACCTACTAGCTTCGGCTCTTCCGGATACTGAGAATCTCATTCCCAGGCTACTTTGGGAATGGGAATTGTTTCCACATGGGCAGCTGAAGGGCGTGACCGGCCGTCTGGGGAAGACAATGTGGATTCCACGCCCACGCCTCCACAATATTCATTCAACCTGTTACGTAGTCAAAAGACCAACCAATGTCTCAAGATAAGGTTTAGCGTTGTGAGGAAATTGCCATGTAGCGGACCACACGTGTGTAGAGCAGCAAGTCCGTTGTGCAATGCAACATACATAGTACCTTTATGCTGCCGTAGTATGGCATGGTATCCATGACTGCACATGTTGGATGCAGGTACAAATGATGCGTGCCCAGGTCAGATGGTGTTTGTTACATCCATGTGGATAACTTGGCAACCTGTCAGGCAATCTCACCACGCATTGACACTTTGATATCTGAGAACTGACCGGGTTTAAGCAACAACCAACCTATCCTCCGCCTTGTTGCAGCATACCACGATACTATGGCACATACTTCTCTGCTCTCACATACTGGTATGCCGGCTGGAGCCAGTCCGTTGTCCAGACTTCATGAGATGTGCTTCTGAAGTCCATATCATCATGCTACAGGCATGAAGGCCGCGTCCACGGGTAGACCAATCTGGCAGCGTATCCGAGCCCTACCACTGCCACGTGCCCCAGAATCCTCTTTAACGTTCGAGAAGTATGTAATCTGGGTGAGCTTCCCAAGGATGTCTTGCCACTGGTTTGAACCAGGCGTTGATATGCGCAACGTCAGCGCCGGACATGCTACAGTACAGGCATCCCACGTGGCTCCGTAGATATAAGCGGGTGCTGGGCAAGGAAAATAAAGAGGATCTTTACTACATATACATCTGTACAAAATACATGGTAAACATCCCCGTCCCTTTATCTTCAAGGGAGGGGAATTTGGAGACTGCATGGCTCATGATGCTCCTGGCTCATATCAATCAAGTCCCACAGAAGAACCCACAAGCTTGGCCCACAAGAGGTTTCCGCCCTGCTGTACGGAATTGTACATAACATACATGTGCAATGTACAATTGCAATACACTACACGTGTTCACGTCCTGGACGGGATCCGCATTGCTCAGCCATGCAATTGGCCATCCTGGAGACCGCCACATGGCACCGGTGTCCAAGCTCCAGCCGGGGTAATCCGAAGCGTTGGGTCGTGGCCTGGGCTACGTACCAGAAACACACATATCTCGGAGAGTGGGTGCCACAGTATATATAGTCACGTCGTCGGCGTCCTTCAAAGGTCTCATGTTTTCAATGATGTACGAGCCAGCCCGGGCAGTCTTGAGCTCACCTTTCTTGTGCTTGGACGACTGCCAATGCCGGCGTAGGCTGGATCCTTCAGCAGAAGCACCTGAGGATGAAGGCTGTCCCCTTGCACTTACTAGGTCTATCGATACTGTGTACCTATGGGTAGATCCTCGCCGACTCCGGATCGTGCTGAAGCATGCACCTCATCATATACGAGGAGTCCCGTCGCGGAACTGCGCGCGGTTTAATCATTCACTCGTCCGGGAGACGATGCGACCTGGGCATCGGACGTCACGCCATCTAATCGGTCTCCACCAAGCATGCACTGCTCAAGGAAGTCCCCAAAGAGGCCGGTCATCTAGTCACGCGAAGCTTCTGCGGTGGTACCGAAGTGGTCATGTTGGAGATCATCATCAGACTAAGCACTACATAATCATCAAGGCCCTCCAGCTGCCCTCCAATAGATGCCTTCTCCCCGTCTGTGCCCCTTTTGACAGCCCCGTCATGACGAGACCCGCCCGAGAGCCCAAGAACATTAGCACGCACACTAGTCAACATCTCCAGACCCAAAAAACCGGGGTTGGGAGATAGCCGACATGGTGTATCCTGGCATGATCCTACGGGAGTAGGCCGAGTGGCGCGGCCGAATGATCATGCCGTGGAAACAACTGCAGGTGTGAACAACCCTTCGTAGTTATGATTGCCTCATAGAGCTCTGGGGTTACATGACGGCCAGGTTGTCTGCTGAGTCGTGACTCCCAGTGTCTGGAAACTCGAATTGAAAGAATATTATCCCGGGATCTTCTAATATCTTGCCGTGGTCTCGGTGCCGGATCCTCCTGACTGCTGTCTCTAGAGGATACCATAGTATCCATCAGACCCCATCTCTCGCTTCTCCGTCTGGTGGACCTAAGGCCGATATGGTAGCCAAAATCGAAATCGCTTATTGGTGCTGTCCGGCAACCTGTCCCCCGGGCCCCTAGGTACAGTATGTATGTAGTGTAGGTACAAACGTCGGACGGGTCCACAGCTATATCGTGGTTGTGTCTTTTCCCGTACCTACGGTATGAGTACACCCGAGATCTGGAGGCGTACCCAGCACGGCAGTACCGGAGAATATGTATGGAATCCCAAGCTCCGCCCAAGGCAGGGGGTTATTGGCGCCTTATCAGGGTACCTGATACACATGTGCTAAAATGGGGATAAGATCGTCTGAAGAAATGTGAACGACTCAACTCTCTTCTGTCGATCTCGCCAACGATGGCTGCGTTCCTGCAGGGGGAGAACAAGAACTTACATGCTCAAGGACCGGGGTGTCCATCTCACAGTGCTATGTCTAATTTGGTGTAGTTTTATTGCTGGTGCTAAAGTATGCCGCCCAAGGACCCATAAGCAAGCAGTGAATGACTATGAAAGCTTTGCCCATTGCACCTTGGTCTCTATTCTTTATAACTAGCAGTGGACCTGGCTGGATGATATCCTTGCGAGAGGACCCTTCCCACTCTGTCATATCGACAACGAGTAAACATACGGCACACATCCTGTTGACTCGGGATCGATATTATCGCCCTGCCATCCCGGCGACCTCTTCGACACAGGCAACCTACGTTGCACCGTAATGTGCATGTAAGCAGCGAGATCAGAGGGCATCCATCGCCAGCACTTTGAACCGTTAGAGGAAGGGGATCTCGCAACATCGGGGGACTTTCCGGAGAGGACAGGGCAAACCCCGAGAGATCGATCAACCCAGGGATCAACGCCAGTCGGATTAAGCATGTCGAACATAGGACAGGATGACCTGCACATCGACCACGCGCTCGATGGTCAATCACAAGTCGCCTGGGCAGTGACCATCGTTGGCCTGGCCTGTGTAATATCGACGATAGCCGTGGTCCTGCGCATCTACACTCGCCTGCGCGTCCTTCCTATTTTTGGCCCTGATGATGTTGTCATGGGAATTGCCCAGCTGATAACAATCGGCGCCGGCTTAGCCATTGGTCTCGGTAAGTCCATTCTTCCTGGAGTCACGCTGCTGGCGGCGTCCTCACATGCCCAGATGGCTGGCTGCGCATCTCGAAGCCCAGGGACATGCTTGCTGATACTTCACTTCCCAGAGACTAAATGGGGTCTTGGCCGTCACAAGTGGATCATGCAAGACGCAGACTACATGCCATACATGAAAGCCTTCTACGCCTCCATTGTCACATACAACGTGGGAGTCTGTGTTGTCAAGATCTCCATCATGCTGCAGTACCGCCGGATCTTCGCTGGCGACTTCGTGCAAAAGATGACTCTGGCGTTGCTCATCTTCGAGTGCTGCTACGCCGTCACGCTATCTCTCCTGCTGCCGCTGGTCTGCAAGCCCGTCTCGGCGTTCTGGGATAAGGATACCCCGGGCACTTGTCTCGACCAGTTGACTATATGGTATGTGATGGCGAGTATCAACCTCGTCACGGACTTTATCGTCTTTAGCATACCGCTGCCGGTCATCAACAGCCTGCAGCTGCCCAGGAAACAGAAGTACATGTTGATGGGCGTGTTCTGTCTTGGCTTCTTGTGAGTCTCAACCTCCGGCCCCTTGCGCACCGGACCCCACCTGCTACCTCGAAAGCCGGATATATATGAGGACCTTACTGACCAGCCCGCAGCACATGCATCATTTCCGTCTATCGCATGCAGACTCTTAGAGAAGCTGGCCGCTCGAGTGACCCGTCATGGGATAACACCGCCGCAGCCGTCTGGTCACACATCGAGCTGGCCTGCGGCGTCCTCGCCGCCAGCCTGCCCACCCTCAAACCACTGCTCGCCCAGATCTTCCCCCGGTTCTTCAAGTCTACCACAAGCGCCCAGACGGAGCAGGAACGATACGACAGGCCCGCCACGTATGGCCGCAACACCGGCGACATGTACGGCAGGTCTCGAGCCACCCGAACCCGGACGCGAACACGAAACAGCACCAGCGGCGGTGGCATTTTCATCAAGGATATTGATGGGGATTTGAACGCCCTGAGGACGAACGGCAGCAGGGGGAGCCGGGAGTCCGGTGATGATGGGTTGGAGCTGCCCACGATGTATAATGTGACTGTGACAGGGGGGACGAAGGGGAGGAGCTCCGAGGAAGTCGAGCACGAGCGCAAGCAGGCCGAGGCGTTCCATCATATAACACACAGCTCGGCGGGCGGGATACAAACTACCACGATCGTTACGCAGAGGGTGGATTCTCTTTAGGCGTTCTTTATACCCACATACATACTAATAACAATATCATGATATCCAATTACTTCTGCTCAGGTGGTGTTAACACCTACATAGTAGGTACTATGTTATTACACTTCGGCCACTCGGGGGTGTGCACAGCTGGCAACGTTCTGGGCAGGGCAGACATATCGATGTGGATTCAGCCCGACGACCAGGCTCTGGTGCCAGTGTGGTCCTTCGTCACAGTATTGCAACACTCTCTGGCATCGTACACCTTGAACACCAGGGGCCAAGTAGGTACCCACTTTATTCCTGTGCAGAGGACCGGAAAATAAAGATCTATGTATCACGAATCCGGCAGGCCTTGTATGTTGACTGCATGTGCACATAGGCTGACTCTGCTGCATCGATTTTCCACGGGGACCATGGCTCTTGACTAAGACGAGAGGGACGGTCAGGCCAAGTCTGTGTAGAGTAATGATTATTGATAATATCTGGGAATCAAATCATCAGGGAGTGTCGCTCCACTCCAAGAAGTGACTGCAACAGAGCCACTTTGGGGACGGGGAGGGGGGTGGGCAGGTCTCGTCCATTAGGCTTGACCCGAATGAATTGAATCGATCAAGGAAGTATCTTCACTTCTTTGTCCCCTTTACCCTTGCCCCGCCTTACACTTGATTGCCGCGGTTGCTCTAGGCACTTGTTGTCCCGAGCGACCGAAAAACGCCACCCATTGCAAACATTTTCCACCACTTCTCACCCACCGCATCATACGAACTTGCTAGACGGTGCCACTGATGCTTAGCTCACGAATCTCCTGCAAGACCTGTTCCACCCTGGCATCCAGTTGTCCCGAGGCATATTCGTCCCTCGTCTCGGCATCGAGGTACTGCTGTACCTGAGCCATACGGCTGTAGGCCTCGGCGCAGAATCGCAGTTGGATCTTGACGAGGGCCTCGAAAGAGGGGTCTAGATAAGGGACGCGCAGATCGATGAGCTGGGGCAGCTCAGTACACAGCTGCTCGTTGAGCTGCTCGTAGGCGGCCTTGGCCATATCCTGTTCCTTCTCGGCACGGGGCAGCTTGGTGACATCCTTGTCGGGCTTGTCGACGAGGCGCTTGACCTTGGCTCGGAGGGCGTCATAGTCTAGGAGTTTGTGGGAGCGCTTTTTGATGCCTGGGATACAATATTAGCAGGACTCTCAAGTACCCATCGTTTTGGGGTGTGACCGTACATTCGTTGACATCGGGGAAGTAGGCACAGAATCTCGTGATGGGCTCAAGCACCGTCGTTCTGGCAGGCCCACAGTCAGCCATCCTCCAGCTCTAATATTATAGTCTCTCGTCAATATCCAGAGGGGGTATCGCACCGATATGGACCATCGAGGGCTTTTATCGTCTCTGCATCCAGATCCTCCACGGCTTGTTTGTAACTTCTGCTGACGCCGTCCTTGGCACCGGCGTCTCCGTAAAACGCATCGATGGTCTCGGCGATGCGCATCTGTGAGGCCGTCATTGCTATTGTCATATGTCAGAAGGTATCATCGGGCGAATCGGTTCTTGAGGATGGGATCGAACCTCGTAGGGAGTCCAGGTAGCCTTTCGCCTCCTTCTGTAATCGTAGCGACGCTGCCTCCATAGTATGGAACCGACTGCACCCCTGTCAGCGTCTTGGAGCACACCCGAGAAGATGGTAGAAATGGGGATTGTTTGCGCACCGTTCCTCGACTTCGTAATCGCGGTCGTTTGTTTTCTCGACATGGCCTATGGGCGAATGTTTGGTTAGCCCGGGTCAATACGATGGGACAGGAAAGGTCGCTGAGCGTACCAGTCTTCATCATAACCTGCGTCGTGGCGCGGTTGACATTCTTCTTGAAGCCTGGAGCACCAAGCCCATTAGTTACATCCTCAAATGGCCGACCAAGCGACGCTGGGCGCTGCATAGGCGTTGGGGCGGAAACGGCGGCGTACCTGCCCACGACATGTCGGGCGGTTTGGTCTGGAGATAGTAGTAGGCTTTGTCAGGGGGACAATCGTAATAAGCAAAGGTCTCGACTAAGGATGGGTTCCGAGGGAGGAGTAAGGGGATGAGGTCGTGTACTTAGATGCGCCCGCCGGTGGTTGTGTTCGTCGGTTGCCGTTGTGGTCGTTGCCGTTGGTCGTTGTTGTTGTTTCTGTTGCTGTCGTCGATGTTGTTGGTTGGGCGCAACTCCCGCGCGGTTCGTTGTTGATCACCTGCAAATGACTGTCAGGAAGGTGGAATAAGTGGAAGGCCCAACCTTGGAACTTGTGGCTGTGCTAATTGCTGGGCCGGGCCGCTTCCTTACGTCACAATTCCAGGTTGACAGCGACAGCCTGACAGCGCCCGACAAGGCAGCCAGTGCACGGGACACCATCCGTCGATTCCATACTCACGATGCTAGGCCAGCTAGGCGGGGCGCTGGCGGGGTGGACAATAGGTACCAGTTGACCTAGCTGCCCGGGTGTGCCAGGGCCTACCCAGGTACCTATAGGCAGGCAGGTACCAATTTGACCTAGGTACCTACTGTGGGTCTGTGTGGCTCAGCACAATTCTTGATCGATTGCTAAGCCACACATTCTCTTCCTCTCTCTCACTTTGCCGATGTTCGATCTTGAATCACTCGCCGAGATGACTCGACAGCGAAGTATCTCCAATTGTTCCTCTTTATTTTATTCAAACTAAGCTCAATATACAAGGCAAAGCCACTTTCATTTGGACTCCATATAGGATTTAAAAGGTGCGATGGCCTCCATCAACTGCACAAGGCCAGCCTCGCGCTGCCTTGCAACACATCTCTCTCGCACATCAAAGTCATACTCCAGCATGACTACAACAACTCTGAATACACTTACAACAGAGGAGCCCTCATTCAACCCACACTTTCTGGTGGTATCACTTGGCAACCCTGCTCCCTATACCGAGACCCTCCATTCCGCCGGCCATCTTGCTCTGCAATCATTGCAACAAAGGCTACACAGTCAGGGTCAAAACCAACCCTCGTTCTCATCCAATCGCATTGCCAAGAAGGCCACCAAGGCCTCACTCGGTGACAAGTACTCCCTCTTGCAGTGCCCCACACTTATGAATATATCGGGCCCGTGGATCGCCAAGGCATGGAAGGAGGTCCTGGCGAACCATATCGAGACCCAGGGCCAGGACCCAAACAGGCCACTTGGTCTGGTTATTGTCAACGATGATCTTGAAGAGGACATGGCTGTCATAAAGGTCCGAAAGTGGGACAAGAGCCATCGCGGACACAACGGGCTCAAGAGCATCATGGCGAGCATGAGGCCCGCCGACTATCAGGACTCCAAGTGGGCCAGGATCTCAGTCGGCATCGGCCGGCCAGAAGCAAGAGATGGTGCCACCGTTTCAAACTACGTGCTCAAGCCATGGAGCAAGCAAACCAAAGATATACTGTACGACAAGTCGGCCCCTGGCGTCCTGGCTGCCCTGAAGGATATCGAAGAGACCTGGAGATTGGCGAGGGAGAAAGGCAAGAGTGGGGAGGTGAAGGGCCAGCAGCCGAAACAGGCCAAGAAGGAGAGGCCTAACAGGAAGGAGACCGTAACAGGAAAGGCTGTGGACACGTTAGCGGACGCGATAACTATAGCGACAGTCGATTCATGATGTATGGTGATTGGAAACAACTGCTCCGAGGAAGGGGGATTGCGAAAATAAGGATTGAGTTGAGGGAATGCGGCTATTTGTCTGGCATTTCGCATCTTGATGGTAGCATCGGAGCATAGATTTGATACCCCGCCGACAAGGGCTTTTTGGATATAGCAGGCGTCAATTCAATGGTGGAAGAGTGACAACGCATGTCGCCTTGCTCTTACGCCGAACCCTTGCGTCCCAAGGTTTAGAAGTCTTCCAGCTTGTAGACATAATAACCTGGTTCCTCATACGGATGAGCCCTGTGGTAACAACCTTCGTCAGCCATCACCCTCTGACTACTGGACATCTGGAGTATATGTCAGAACACCCCCTCCCATAGCCCCTCTCACACCATACGCTTCCCGCACGCAGGGCATCCCAGGCGCTTACCGCTTCAAGGCCTCGACGGCGGCCCTCGTCGTCTCCTCGCCCACACAAAGAATCTCGACACTCGCCTCCTGCACCTCTTCGATAGTCCCTACGTTGCCGATGTTCGGCTTGGCACTATCCACCGGTCGGAACTGCCCCGTACCGATGGTGGTGAAGCTGACCTCCGAATAGTTGGGATATCTACCTGCCCCCACCGCGAAGACGGCCTGCTTGCATGCCGCTACGGCGCTGAGAGGCGCGTGAAAGATCAGTTTGTAGCGTGTTCCTGCTGTCGCCATGGCGTTGTATCACGGTGAGCTTGATTAGTGCTGGTTGTAATGGTGAAATTGGCTTGGTTCGTGTCGGTATGATAGACAAATGGATCGACGGGCCTTGAAGATCGCCTTCGGGAATACTTAAGCGTCCAGATGTCGATATAAACATCATGGTACACCTGGGCAAGACGTAAGAACCAGGAGCGGGGTACCCCAACCCTGAGCACACCAAGCAGTGCTGAGTAGGCATATGCGTGAATATGCAGGTAACACCCCCAGTCACTGGCATACTTTTTATAACATTTGTACGGCCCGCCTAGACAGGTGATCTAGGTGGGCTCCTATTTCAGGACGACGCTCTTCTACGTATGTACTCAAGTAGGTAACCCACCATTCGTATGAAACCACGAGCGTCTGCTAGTATCATTTCCCCTGACAAGTCTGATTGCATTGTGATAGCCCCACGGCGTGGCTTGTGTATCCACCTCCCCAACCATAGAGACCTCGCTGATATCGTCCCTTCTCGTCATCCTTTTTCTCAACAAGTATATTACGAAGCCTGAAAGTGCAAGCAGCGCCAGTGACCCTACCACTACACCGGAAATCTGGCCTCTGCTGAGAGCTATCGTGGGCGTGTCAGCGTGGTTCGAGATTGGAGAGGCTTGGCTTATGGAGGCCGGGGTGGTGCCTGGGAGACCGGGAAGTGGCGCCGTAGTAATTGTCGAAATCCCCGTGTAATTCATGGGTTTAGGTTGGCCCAGAGCCTTTGAAGTTCCTGGCGAGCGGGAGGAGTGGATAGATGGCAAGCTGCTATTAGCACTGGTCATTTCAGTCGACCCAGGCCCAACTGAGAGGACACTTGTGTGGCTGGTCTTGGGCGCTGTGAACATAGAACTGGACGCTGTCCAGGTTGTGGGGAAGCCCGAGGTAGGTCCACTCTTTGTTCTACTCGAAATAGCGGAGTCCGTATGCATAGGTGTTGGAGGCGCCAATGTCTTCGACGATTTTGAATGAGTGGGTGGTGTTTCTGTATGAGATACTGAGTTTGACCAGAGAGTGGTATCCCAAAGCAAAGCGGTGGTGGTGGTAGTAGAGACAGGAAGATCAGAGAGACTTGTTATAATGAACGTACTACTTGATGTTGAGAGGGTAGGGCTTGGTGATGTATCTAGGCTTTCCGTCGACCCAGGGGAGACATGAGACTCGTCTGTCGAAGATGGCTTGCCCATCGTTAAGGTCGAAGAAGACCCGTCTGTATGATTCCGAAGTGTGCTCGGGGTGCTCCACGATGTGGGTGCGCTGGGACTTGTGTCCGCCGAGGAACTGCTTGGCGTGGACGAAGACAGACTTGACTTGGTTGAGACCGTAGGTGTAGTATAGGAGGTGGTCAGCATCCGAGTTGTCAATACTGAGCTCTCCGTCGTCGAAGATTCCGAAGTACTCGGTACGTCAGGAGCTGCTGTAGTTGTGGCCGTCTTCGCTAAAGAGCTGGAAGCAGAGTGGCCAATGGTACCGGAAGTGTTTGAGGTTATCGTCGTGACTTCAGAATCTGTAAGAGTTTCGGAGGCAGATGTAGTTGTAGTAGTGGATGAGCTGGTCACACTACTAGTCCTCGAATATAAATATATCTGGCTGGTGCCTCCACAAGCTTCGTGTGCGTCTCCCGGACAGGCGTCATTGCAACCACCGTGCGTCACCTCCCTCGCCACGGTAGATAGCTCATTCCCACAGTGACCTTTCGAAGTGTAAGTCGTCTACCTATGTAACAAAAACCTTATCGTGCTCAGCTAACAGGTCAACTTACACATGAAACGGTCCCCATTACCAAAGTATATGTAGTCAAGGCATTTCGTCGAGCACAATTCAACGGTCATAGCAGCATCTACCGTGGACCATCCATTCAGCGTAGGCGCGTGCGGGTTGTCAGTGTAGCAGCCATAGACAGCCCACTGCGGTAGCGGAATATGGGCAACCATGATTTCGAGATTATCGAGGTGCTGTGGGGCGTTGGATTGTTATGTCAACGGACCACAGGGACCAGGTCTAGATGTGTATGCCGCATAAGCTAAGTGAACGATGATGCTCACCCAGGGAGTATATGGAGAGCAGTGTTCAAATATATATGCTCTCCGAATGACTTTCGAGACGTCCCCCAGCGGATCGGTTGCCAATTCAGTCGTTCGGGGCTCGTCACCGGCTGCTGTGGAATATGTTGGGGGTGCATGTGTATCTACTAAGCATAGGCAGCAGGAAACTGATGATTGTAGCAACCAAGATATTGATTCACAATTCTGGATTAGGCACCAAACTCAGACAGCCAGCATGTCCCCTGTGCATTGCACATGGCATTACGGTGTAATAAGAGTCGCCTCGATGGCAACGATACTGAGACAAGAAGGAAAGGAGAATGATCAGGGTATCGTGAGAGCTAGTAATCACTCAGGTCTCATATGACTTCCTATAAATAGTGACATGTACCAAGTTTTACTTGCCATGTTTCCGGTGTGACTTGATGAATGTCGAGCTCAGAACCCTGGGAATGCGAACTGAGGGCACAGGATTCTTTGAAGTCTGGTCGGTGAAATCTACCGATACTATCAAGAGATTAAGCCAAACTGAGCCTTGAATCAGGCATACATGCAGATCCCGAGATCGTGAGGACAGGCTCCTATAAAGCCAAACCCAATACTGCCATGATAGCAACAAAAGTCCCCACACGACTGATCACAAACGTCCCAGCAGCGCTCTTCTTCGTAGCCGTTGGTGTCACCATGGTGCCAGTCTCGGTGGACGAACTTGTACCTGTGGTAGCTGAGGATCTGACCAGTACATAGATCTCCCCAGTAGCATCAGATGAGAAGAACAACCTGCCCTTCTTGTCGATCGCCATGCCAACAGGACGCAGACATGACGAGGGGCAGCTGTTATCGTCCGCGTTGCGTATGACGCTGACGATTGCCGTAGTGCTGTCAGATGCCTCGGTGGGCATGCCAGTCTCAGAATTGAAAGCGACCTGGCCGATGGAATATCCCACAGGGTTGCTCTTGTCGGCTATGGGCAAGGACATTGACTGATTAGTTCAAGCTCGCGCCAGGGGACGATCTTGGTGTCAACTCACTACTTCCATGAAAGGAGACATACGCCGCTGTTCCATCCCGAGCAAAGGCGATGTCCAACGGCGCTTGGTGCGGCGCAAATGTCAGCCGTGGCGCGACGTAGCTCGTTCGGCAAGTCGTGTCGTTGATGGTACCGTCGTCGACCACACTGAACTGTTGGCCCACCTTCAGACCAGCAGGTGCATCAGGAATACTCGTGTTCCAAACAGCATAGCAGTCAGGATAACCGTAATTGGGCCCCTGATCTAGGTCGGATGATAACCCCGCAGAGTTGTTCAGGTATCCATGGAAGTTCAACTCATCCCCAGGATTGGTCTGGTGGATATCCACGCCATCTCGCGTAACGTCGTCCGCACCGTTGTCCAGGCTGAATACCCCACCTGTAGTTGGATGCTCGCCCAGTCCAACGGCGTTAAAGAGACCCCAACCTAGAATATGACCGGTTGTGTCGAAGTTGTATGGCTGTGAGGCGGTATCGGACAGGTTGAAGGCCTTGATCTGGCCCAGTCCGCTGCTCAGGGAGCTGGCTTCGGGGCTCTCACTACTACCGCGTGAGACTACCAAGATATCAGGCTCTTTCAGCGATGTTAGGAGTGTCCGGGTAACTTGGCCATTATTGGCCATGCCGGAGACCAGAGTCGCACTCGTCCCAGACACTGTGCCGGAGTCTGGGTCGTATGACCACTCGAAGACGGAATCGGCGCTGGAGGCGTATATCCACTTGTTATTATGCGATATGGAGAGCCCATGGTTTAGCTAGAAGTCATCAATGCCTCGATATTCACCTGTCCCTCGGTAGAAAGGGGTCTTACACTGGTGGAGTTCACGATGAGAATCGGATCATCAGGAATCAGGCACGATCCCCCATGGTCAGCGAAAACAAGACGCTTGATCCCTACGCCACTATCAAGAACGAGGAGTCCCCCTAGTGCGTCAAACGCAAGGCTTCTAGGCTTGGTGAAGCCGTTTGCAATCAGTTGCGCCGTCCACCCGCTGCTTACGGTGGGAGGGGAATATTTAGGGGCCAGGATGGTCGAACATGCCGTGGCGCGGCATGAGCATGAGTAGGCACAGAAGACTGCTGCTATAAGAACTGACACGGGCTTCATTGTGCTCTTTGGTGTACCAAAACTTCCTTAGGAGTTGCGTCTGGACAATCGTTCAGAGCCATGGTCGTCCTGGGGCAAAGATTCTTATCACTCGATGCAGGGCCGTGCCTACATGTACCAGGGCAATCTGGTGAAGCCAAATATGGTGAGATATACGGTAAATCATGCAGTGAGATAGGCCTGACTGACGATTGACATTTGAAGAAATCGACAGGGGAACATGCAGCTAATGCAAAAGACGCACATTTAATGTTGCATGCATGTTTAGACAGGTGGAGCGCCATGTGGTCGTGTTCGTCCCAAATCGATGCAACGTCTCTCGGCAAGGAGCGAGAATCAGGCTAGAAAGAATAGATATATGGAAATAAGCGTATCATTATGCTTCCTGCACTGGCGAATTAAGAGCTACATATATAACAGGGTCACCTCGATTGCACCCGGATGCAGCCATGCGACCACGAATGGGCTGGAGTAAGTTCGAAGTCTTTTGGAAGCTCAACTGTCTCTCTTCAGGTTGGACTTGATCATGGTGTTATTCTGCAGATCTAGGCCTCTTTCCCTTTGTAGCATACCGTATCAGACCTCACATGAGCTAATAGTCAGGGCATTGCATGGCATGGGTCAGGTATAGATAGGCCATGGATGTCAGCATCCTGATACGTGAAAGATATCAAACATACCTACAGTACCTACCTACCTAGCTAAGCGAAGCATTCCAGGTGCATCTAACTTGGTCTCGTTCCGAAGCTAATTCTCCTATGCAACAGAAGTTGCATAGCACCATCACTAAAGGGGCAAGATTGATAAGCTATGTTCTCAAGGTTTTGCTATACTAGCTACATGCCAGCTTGGCTTTGATTGGCGTTATTGGACGGCGAAACAGGGGAAGGAGCCATACGAGAAGTGCACACCACTATCTGACATGGTTGGGTGATGGCCTGCATATGCATGATAGGTGATAAATTCATCAGTAGACTGAGCAACCCAAGACGGTGGACGGTCCGGCCACACAACCTTGGAAGTAAGGGGTTGTGTCACATGTGCATTCCAGTGTCTTCGTTGCAAGACACGTTGTCAACACCACGTGGGATCTGAGGACCCTCGAACCGACCACAGCCCGTCGCCAGTACCCCTCTTTCCAGACCTACCATCCCTACGGTCTGCGAGCGAGCAAGTAGCAAGTGGAGATTGTACTGCGTCACTGTAGTGTAGTCCAAGGTGAAGGAGTAGGACATAGTACTGGGCACTGCGGTCTCCCTGACTCCTTCGTTATTATCCTTTCTATCAGGAAACCCTTACACATACATAGTGACGATACAATCACCCAAAAGCCTTCACGATGACTTGCTTCACACCCGCATTTCTCAACTTGGTGTTATGGCTCTACGTACTCGAGGTGTCATCGGAGTCAATATTACCTCGGCAAGGCAATCCTCAGAATGTCTGGGTCACAATCGATGTCAGTCGCAGCGCGAGGACAATCACTCCGTCTGTGTCAGCCAGCCACACCATTTCCGGGGCACCGGCGTATGTCACGGCCACATCGATCTATACATTGACTACTGCGAGTGGCATTGTGGAAACGTCGTCAGGTATGGCGCCCGTGGCTACGGCGACCGCTCGTTCTGGTGCGGGGGCCTTTATTGCATGTAGTAACTATCAGGGGTGGGATTCGCCTTTTTGTTTGCCTCGAAGGGGAAGCGTATTAAAGCCCGGGACTACTTACTACGGTGAGTCTATGTGTGCCCTTATCAACTAACTGGCTTTCAAGTCACTGAAATCAGAGTGGAAATATCTTGATAACTGACAAACATCAGTGACATGGGACCCAGAGTACTTCGCTAATGCGTCCACGCCTGTTTACCTCCAAGTTCACTACTCCGACAACACAGGCTTCACAGCCGACCGGATCAAGTTTGCGAAAACCGGCTACTCAGTATGGACTGTAGATGAGGATGTCCTTACGGAGAAGGATCGTGATGGAAGTGACCTGGTGGCGTCGCTGTTCCTCACGTCAGTTGATCCAATCGGGAATCGCCCGGAATATACATACGGACCGAACGTTACCATCAGTAATTCGGCACCATTGTACGGCGCTTTACACGGAAATAGCACCAAAGGTACCAGAAGGGCGTGGGAAATTGCGGTCCCAGTCACTGCTGTGGTGGTGCTGTTGGCGCTTGGAGTGTTTGCGCTCTGGAGTTGGAGTCGAAGGGGGCGGCTTTGCGGGCCAGGACCCAGACGACGCATGAGGGAACAGAAGAAGGCGCGTCCAACGTCCAATTATGGTTGGCCTGAGGATAAAAGTCATGAGGTAGAGTTGACAGATCGTGAAAGTTGGGGTCGTCCTCAAGATAAGAACGTCTTCAGGGAGGAAATCCGAAGGCAGGAAGCAATACGTAACTTCTGAGCAGGTTCCTGTGGCCCGGGAAACAGAAATAGTTAGAGATATCAAACACGTAAATGAGTGTCCTTTGTAGTGACATAAGATGCAATATCGTAGGTATCGTCTAATAGTAGCTGGGAGTCAGCATGAATGATCAGATTCAAGTCCGCAAATAGTGAATTGGAGATTCACTGGGTCTGACTGCCAATAATTGAGACAGCTGAAGACCGGTAATGCCACTTTGTGACTGGGTATGACTTTGACAGCTGTGCGGGAAACTCAGATATAAGCCCCTGAGAGGTCAGCTTGAGACTGTTCTGTTTGAGCGTCGTAATCCTCAATTTCGAGATCTTCACCCATATTGGTAAATATTGGACGAAAACCAGACGACAATCTACCTTTATATCACATACGATTCGATCTTACAGGACGTAACATGACGAGTATAAATCCAAGCGCTGGAGCCTGCCCGGCGCTGGCGTCCAAATTGCTGCTGTACAAGAACCAGAAAGCCTTCGCTACAGTTCCGAATGCGTTGTATACCTTCTCTTCGGTAAAAATGAAAGGAACACAAAGGGTAACTCGAGAATTTGGATCAAGATGACACGCACCGACTTGATAAGCCCAGACGTCTTCCGACGGGCACTTACCCACTACATCCAGGCCGCTATCAACTTGGGCATAACACACTATTATCCTTTCTTTGGAGACATTCTAATGCGAGCAAACCCTGCAACTCCGTCCAAGCTTCTCAAGCAGAATCTTATGCTGATACAGATTCTAGTTTTCCCATCTCCTGGCCGACTCACGGAAGGCACAGGCGACGTCTCATCCTCCGCACAGAGCCCCTAAACAACGGCCAAATATACTCCCTTCTCCCCGAGGACACAGACCCCGACGACTTCCCCCTGAACCTCATCGACCAGGACTTGGTGCAAGGTAGCCCCCTAGAGGGGCCATGTCGACAAATACAATTTCTTGATCTCGAGGGTATCAACACCTCGGAAGAGTCATGGGACGAGCACGTAATGACCATTGGGTGGTTACGACAGTTGGCTGACCGGGAGGAACTGCCGTCGGAACTGAGCTCGTTTGCATACATTGTGGGGCCTGATGATGATATGTATAGTGATGCGGCTGGTGATGCTGGGAGGGGGGCGTGGTCAGCAACGAGACTCGGACCGTTGCTCACGAAGGAGTACTTGAATGAGGCAAGCGAACATTATGCAAGGGTTAACAGTGGTGCAACCACGAATGGATGGCACTGATGGCCCCATAATGGACTCTCGACATGGTTATTATAGCGGCACCTATCAGCGGCACCTCCGATCTTAGATCGCAGTGTGTTGAGGAAGATTTGCACCAAGGACCATCTATTGGAAGCAATGGGACACACGGGATATCTTTGGTAGTGCCACTGCCCCGATTGTCTCTCTATCAGTCAAGCCGGTGGCCAGTCTTGTTCAATCAGCTACCTACATAAGTAGTTATTCATAATGCATGCTGAATGAGCCACACAGGGCACAAGCACATTGGCCAAACGAGTGTTGACCTGTAACATCATAAACGAAGCCATGTGCTCCGCTGAGCAGGTCCACCCATCAACCAGACTTGCACATCAGGTGCAGCAAGTACCCAACGATACCAACGGGTTCTTCTTGCTCTCCGAATGGCCACATCATACGGCAGCCGAGTATTCTCCATGCAAGACGTTAACGTACTTGCGGCATGGCCTGGTTGGCTGCGATAAGCATCGACTGTATGTTGGAGCTTTATCTGCAGACCGCAGCGGAAGATTTCTCAAGACCTCTTGAGACTGCTGACCCGCAATTCGCTTCAATGACGTGGCTGCCGTCGTCGGCGGGCTCTCGCACGCTGTAGTCAAGTCTGAAGAGGAAGACGCTGACATTCGACAGTCACATTGACTCGGAGTATCAGAAATGGACTGTTCCGGTCATTCCTCGCTCTGCAAGCCCAGAACGAGTCGGACCTTCAGCTTCAGCAGTTGAAAGGAATGCTTTCCGGCTGATAAGGACCAGTCTGTCAGTGTATCAAATCTGAGGACTGCGCGGCGAGTAAGCGACTGATCTCATGTTTATGAACACACGTACCCAAGACAGGGTCGTGTCACAGCGGGGGACCAAAGGGATCAGCAGCGGCGACCTTGCGCCTCTTGAAGTCGCGATCAGCATCGCCTCTGGGCGCACCGTTGCTTCCGCCGCCGAAAACGGCACCGTCCTCCTCCTTCGAAGCCTTTGCTGCCTTGGTCTCAGCCTCCCTGTATTCTAGCCTCTTCTTGTGTAGTGCTATCAGATCGAATCTATCGGGATCTCGGCACTTCTTAAGCTTCTTGATGAGAGGTTTCATGATGCTAGTTGCTTCGGGCTACAGTTCCATGTCAGCGATGCACTAGGGTCTGGTACCATGGGGAAGGAAGGTGTTTACCGTTCCGTAGAAATCGGAGATCCTCTCTGGTGGCTCCTGCAGAAGCATCTCCTTGCATGCCAGCACCGTAGAGATGGTCTTCTCCTTGATGATTTGGGTCACGGCCTCTGCCTTATGATCTGTATTTCCACCTGCTTGTTCGTTCGAGTGTGACGGGAAGGTCAGCTCTATCATGCGTTCGAACAGGCCGTGGTCTGCGATTGACAGCGCGGCAAGCATGATCTGGCTTGGAGTATAGTGGAAGTAGGCATCGGTAACTAAGGGGCTGAATTTGAGTATTTCGCGACCTCGGGTCTGCGCCCTGGTTACCCTGCCGTCCTATATGGCGGAGTAAAATATCAGTATTACTCGAGTATGGGCGGGGTTTGAGGTTTAGAGGCGTCGCTTCGTTTCGTACATCAATATCCCCAATCGACCGCAACTGCATGATCGCACCCTCCAAGGCCCTGTACGGATGCCTGACCTCAAAGGCAAAGCGGAGGCCCTGACATAACAAAAACTCGCCTGCCAATATCTCCTCGCCGGTCGTATTTGGGAAGTTCTCGGCAAAGCTGTTGACTCGTGGGTAGGAGTTCTCGGCCTTTGCGCCAAAGAACAGGCACGTCTTCAGCATCTTGGTGGGCGGATACGTCATGATGCTGTGGGTGAGGAAGAAGCGTCGCAGGAAGATGGCAGCGGTCGCGCGTATCTCGGTGGGGAGGCGACAGAACTCGGCGGCGCGGAGGGCCTCGACGGTGTAGAAGCGCAGCAGCAGCTCCTCCTCGGTGGGGGTGAGGAAGTCGGGCAGCGAGGGGTCATTGCTGGCATTGAGGAAGGAGACATCGGCGGGGGCAATAGCAGTACTGACCTGCTCCGGGGCAGGAGTATTGGAACCTGAAGGATTGGCAGAGGCTGTAGCTGAGACCGAAGGCAGAGACCCAGCGGAGGAAGAGAGCCGTTCGGAGATGTTCTGCCTGGCGAGACTGTTCGTTTTGGCGCGGAGCTCAGCGAGCTGGCCGGGAGAGAAGGACCAGAGACGAAATTGGGTCGACTGTCGGTATCGCTCGTCCTCGGTCGCCATGGTTTGATATGTTCTTTGCTGTTTGTTGTATGGGGTTTCGAGTGTGTCTGTGTAGTTTCCGAGGTTTGGGGCGTCGAGGGTTCTGGTCGATCAAGGGAAGTACTCGGTTGACCGCAGACTTCCCTCCTTGCTCAACTTTTGGTGATTTAGATGGGGTCGCGTGCCGATAGCCTACCGATAAAAGAAATGTCATACGCGACAAGCAGTCCCTCCCAGAGCCAGGCGAACAATGGCGGGCGGCATGGAATCGTCGAAGTTGTCCGAACTTAGAGATTGAAGCTGTGTCGGCGGGGAGCTTGCCGGAGCTTTCCCCGGTCTACGGGCGGTACAGCAGCTGCCGGATGTGCTCCGGGGGCCTGTGCGAGTAGCGCCAGTGCAACTAACACTGGCACCAACCCTGTAAAGTCACCGGCCTCCTGGCCCCTGATTGACACCCCCTTCTATCAGGGTTAGGGTCATAATGTAGCCCCGGAGGATTCAATTCACGCTCACGCTCACCCCATCCTCCCTCCTCCCTCCTCCCTCCTCCCTCCTCCCTCCTCTCAAACTCCCAAACGAGAACACGGGCAGCCAGACTCTCGACGCAAGCATCGATAATTATACATATACCTAGCGAGTGACTCAACGTGACTTTGTCGAAGCCCAAGCCCAGAACGTTAGGCGTTGCGCTCAATTTCATTACCCGCGGAACACCTTGGAACCAGGCAATTTGCATCTGCCCTCCCCAAGACGACGACAACGGCGAGATGGATCTCACAGGGCAGCGAGCACGCAGGCTCAATGATTGAAACGTGATTCCAAGCCGCGGTTCTGGATCACATGTAGGTAACTACGGAGTACTCAATTCGAAGGAGCCGCCTACTCCTGCGCATGGAAGAGATAGTTACTTGATCACGGTTTCCACAGACCACCAAGAACAAGCCAGCAGGTCGCGACACTTGCCCTTCGAGTACATATCCTTGACAGCATCATGCATGAAGGTTGGATTTCAGAAACCAATAAGCCTCACAGCAGATGATTCCATATGCGAGAGATCAGGCGCTGCGTGGTCGTATACTTACTCCGCCTTCTCCTCTTGCTTGGGCGGCTGGTCCGGATGCGGTCTCACGGCCTTCCCCAAGCCCTTCTCTTCCAACCACTCCGTTACAGTATTGACATACAGAACCGGATCAGTCCAATGCATTGCATGCGACATGTCTGGAAAAGACTTGTAGGTGAAGGAGACACCGGCCCCCTCCACAAGTCGCTTGGCATGCCCAACCTGCACATC
Source organism: Cytospora leucostoma (assembly GCA_003795295.1). Taxonomy (NCBI): domain Eukaryota; kingdom Fungi; phylum Ascomycota; class Sordariomycetes; order Diaporthales; family Cytosporaceae; genus Cytospora; species Cytospora leucostoma. Next base: position 37,084 of record LKEB01000104.1, read on the forward strand.
AGATATTGCACCCACCAGCTTTCCGCTCTCCTCGTCTACCTTGCGGAAATGGTGCGTGAAAAAGACTGGAACCTTGACGTGCTTGAGCATGTTCTCGTGGTCACACGCCGACGTCACCCGTCCGCTCCAGAACGCATCTCCCCACTCCGGGTCATATTCCTTCAGCTCCGGCACGAAGCCCGGGAACGGCGGTGTTTTGGTCTCGCTCATGATTTCCGCCAGTGCCCTGGGAATCCACGACGGCAGCTCACGCGCCATAGCCTCGTTCATCCCGGCCTCGTTCCCGATGGACCACTGCGGGCCGAGCCACTTGTGCCAGGTGCTAAACAGGGGACCCGCGATGGACTGGCGTATGGAATGGCCTATCGCGGGCGTGAGCTCCATCAAAAACAGTGGCGGGTCTTCGTATACTGCGGCGATGATCTGGCCCGGCTTGGCGAATGCGGACAGCCATGCCGACAGGACTCCGCCGGATGACAGGCCGGCGGCGACCACGGGGCGTTTGATCACGAGGTCGATGAACCGCACCAGGTCATTTCCGAAGTTGTCGAGGGTGTACCTTCCGGGGGTCCATGTTGACCGCCCTTGCCCACGAAGGTCAACAGCATACAACTGATAGGACTCGGACAACAGCCGCATGACACTCTCATAACCCCACCAGCTCTCACTTTGTCCAGGGATCAGCAGCAAAGCTGGGTTGGAGTCGGAACCAGCGACGGCGTAGTTCAAGCGCACTTCGCCCAGGTCAACAGTGTGTTCTGGAAAGGCGTGCGGCTTGAAGATATCCTCATGGTCGGATGCCTCAAGGTATCTGCCCCGGACATCATCGTGACTGGACTGATCTGTTGGGCCTTTCAGGTGGGGCACGGGACCTTTGGGGTCTGAATCGTTCAGGACCATTATCGATGGGACAGGCTGGGCCTGGTCGAGCTGAGGCAAATAATATCTGTTTGCGGACAATTGGATGAGGAAGTAGGCGTCGGTTGTCGAAGGGTCGACTCGACTCTGATTAGAGTGTTCACAAGAAACTCTGAGTTGACATCTGGACCCACGGCCATCATTCTGTAAGCAACGGCGGGGTTTCCCTTTGCCCTCATAGGTGCGCCTGTCCACGAGTATTGTCATATATTCTGCCAGTTGTTCCGGTGATCATACTGCTCGTGCCATATAATGCCCCCATCCCTCCTACACACACTCTAACAGCTACCCAATCTATTTACACCACCACCAGAGGAACACCTGTGCAATGGCCGTCTTCCAACCGTACTGCCATACCCTGTTTCGCACTTCTTCTCGCATTTACAATAGGCTGACGGGGTGATACTCATTTGGTTCGGCTGCGAGACCCACCTACCAGTTGACAGCTTACATCACTGATGTAACCTCCCACCTGCAATCACCGACGCTCGTATGGCTGGAGTGGAGACGATCTAGCTGTCTAACTCACCTTTGACGGATTTGGCTCTGACTACACTAGGCAGAGGTGTCCAAGGAAGACGTCCATCGAGGTGTTCGATAGTGTCCGTCATAAGTCGTCCGGCGAATTGCGGGCTGACGGTATCATAAGGCCCGATATTGATACTGTCATGCCCATGTCACAGGTGTATTACATGCATGATGAGAGCCGCATCCCAAACGGTTCCATTGTAGGGGAATGTGCTTCGTGACTGTGTAACAAATACTTCGTACCATCCTTGATCAATGGCTCAGCTATCCAGGTCTGCAGATGCTGGTGACGAGGCACTTACTACTAGTTGGAGAGTGCGGCAAACGGATTTGACTGTTTGGCCAGCCGTCCCCAGAGCTTCAGTATGGAGGATTGGGCCAACAGGCATGGCAATCTGCACTGAGGAGCTAGCGAGATGGTGGGGAAGTAAAGTCAATCGATGCCTTGTTGCGGCTGAGAATAGAAAATGAGAAGGCCGCTGGACGAGGCAGAACCGACCAAGGTTGGTAGCGAGATATTGCCAACGTTTCATAAAGGAGCAGAGGTAGCAGAGAAATGTCACAACTCCTGGCACAAGCTGCGAGGGTTGACCGAGCGTGAAATGCTACAAGATGAAGATACCTATGTAGTGAAGTTGCTTCTGCCCTTTTGAAGTTCCTACTTCTGTGTCCTCCAGAGAGGCAGACTGGAACAAACCAGTTGACACCTTGGAAGTCAACGTTTTCTTATCTTGAAGGTGGAAGACGAGCGACACAGACTATACGATACCGTACACAGGCTTGCCATATGAAGACTGATATTTGCCTTGTCTAATTCTGTGTATGTCTCGGATGACAATCAAAACTCCCGGCGCCCAAACACGGTATTTGCACTTATGCGGCTGCGATAATTCTTCCAACGCCGCACTGCCAGCCATCTGTGAGGCTTCCGACCCCAGCTACGCTGATTCCAACCCCCGAACAATGCTCTCACCCCGACCAGAGATCCTATTTATTTTACAAGAACGAAATACGCCCACCACCGCAGCCAGCTGTCATTGGGCCATGCAGTCCCCATCCCCACTAGTACCCGACCTCCCGTCGAATAGGCACAGGTGGAGCAGGCTTCTTGGTCCTGCTCGGCGGCGGCGGTGGAGGGGCCTTCTTGATCACACCTGTACCAGCGGTGCTCGTCCTGCTCAGACTCCCATAGCTCGTCGCAGGACTTGAGCCGGCCCAGTCAGGTGAGTCACTGCCTCCAGTATCGTCGCCATCACGGTCCGCAAAGACGTCCATCGTAGAGGCCCTTCCGTTCCCGGTAGGTCGGAGCTGTCCACGCAGAGACCCAACATTCATCGGAGGAGGCGCGCTGATTGGTGTGGGCGTTGTAGTCGCGCTAGTGGTGCGGGATAGCGATACACCCAGGGACCTTTCACCCTGGCTGGTGCTGATCCTAGAGATACCAGGACGAGCGGGCATCTCCGGGCGCTCAGATGCCTGGCCGTTGAGATTCACGCGGCTCTGCGAGCGGATGGGAACGCGCATGCTCTGTGCAGGCATCTCATCCGCCTCTTCCTCCTCGTAAATGTGGCTGTTAGCCCTGCTCCTCGTGGTGAATCTTCCTGCCGATAGGTCCGCGGTATTGGACCTGCTCCTGGCTGTGGGTCGTCGTCCGGGGCCGGTGGGAGAGCTACTACCAGCGGTCCACGACTGTCGCACGCGACGCAACTCCTCAGCGCACCGCTCGTGGTAATCGAGCTCTGCGTCCATGAAGCGCGTGAGGTCGCGGGTGGTATCAGCCTCGGCATCCTTGATGTCTTGCATACGCCGAAAGACATCCTCGGAGGATTCTTCATATTTCGCCTTGGCTGTGCGCAGTTCCTCCTCGACTCGGAAGTCGTCACGCTTTGCCTTCTGCATCTTGGTCGTGGATGCGTCAAGGGCGAGGCGGCGGGACTCGAGCTTCTTGCGAGCGGCCTGTATGCGCGGTTCGTGGTCAGCGTTTGTATCCGGGGCTGAGTAGATAGAAATCCGGGTCGAGGAACCTACCTGATACTCCTTCATCATGGCGAGAGATCTCTCGAGAGACTCAAGCCAACAGGTGGTGGACTCCTGTGCGTATTGTTCCTGAATGTTGGCTACCCGTTCGTTGGCTCGACCAAGTGCTGCTCATAATGTCAGACCCCGTCCCTCTTCCTTCCATCGCACCCGTAGAGAATCTCTATGTAACATACCGATCAAACCATTGCCAAACTCGGAGTCGTTGTCAAAGTCCTCGCCGTGGGCAACCATGGTGCGTCCCAGCACAGCAGCGGGCACGCCCTTTTCCCGGTCAACGCCCTCGCCGCGTCGGGAAAGCCACTTGACGTAGTCATTCATGGAGGCCTGCAGTTTGACCATACCTAGTCGTCCGCAAGAGAGCGTTAGCGGGATGTTCTCATCGGGGTTTGGTTGCTATGGGCATGTGGGCCATGCAATGGGCACGAAGTTCGCAATGCAGGGCAGTGTAGTGCGGCGGGTATGTATGCGTACCGTCGAAGCGAAGAGCCATTTCCGTCTCGAGCGACTTGAAGTCCTCAGACATGCTTGTCTTGGACTCGGAACCCATCTTCTCGCCAGCCCATTGGAAGGCGCGGTCGAACTTCTTTCCGATATTCATCCTGTAAACGTAGGGTGCGTGAAACGGTACAATGATCTTCTCGGATATTGTAGAGCTCGTATGACTGAAGACGTGCAGCTGTCGCGTATGCCCGGTAGGAAAGCAAGAGAGCAGGAGCGCAGAAGGGTTGTTGTAACGAGGGTGAGGTGTGGGTGTGAGTGAAGCTGGCACGATAACGCGGTGCGGTGCGTTGCGTTGCGTTGCGTTGCGTTGCGATGATGCGATGCGACGCGATGCGATGCAACGGAAGGCAATACAGGATCAGAAAGAGTACGAGTAGAAAGGAGGAGGAGGAGGAGGAGGAGGAAGAGGTGGATGAAGGCAGAGGAGGCAGAAGAGAAACGAAGGTCTTGAACACTCTCTCTATTTCTTTCTGTTGCAGGCCAGCAGCAACTACCAGTATGTTCCAGACGATCCGGACGGTGTGGTTGAGAATGTTATGTGTCAGTCAGTCAGTCAGTCAGTCAGGGTGTCTTTCTTCAACTAAATGGACTTGACCAGGTCCCGCGTTGCACTGCCACGATGAAGCGGTTCGGAAACATGTGGAATTGGCTGTTTCTGGCCCGTTGCTTCTTTCTCTAATCCCAGTATCCCTCCTGCCCTCCTGATATCCTATCCTGTCCCTGCCATTCCATGATTTCCTGGCAGTGGACAGGACGGACCCGGGTTCCCAGGTTCCCAGGAGAGCCAGGCGTGCCAGGCGTGCCAGGCTTGTGATTAGCGTGGGCGATAGTGGGTGATACGACATGTACATCAATTGATAGCGGGTGGAAGGTGGGTGAATGGTGGGTGAGTGTGGGTTAGGTGGGCAGGTGGGGGGTGGTCCTCTTCGCCCCTGCATCCAATCTCTTCCATTCGATCGTCCCTTCTCCAATGGATCTTCAACAGCAACATCGTCACACCTTCCCAGCCAGCCAGCTTCCCCGGACCGTGCCAAGGCTGTCAGCTGTCCGGCCAGGTTAATGTTTGTTCGTAGCAGGTCTCGCCTTCCTATCTAATCGCACTAGTTTGAGGTCGTGACCTATGGAAGATACTTAGGAACACAGATACCAAGGTACTTATGACTGCGTTCTGCCAGTGCCATCCGGGGCTACATAAATACCTAGGTACCTGGGTATCTACCGTTAGGGGTGCTCTAGACGCCTTGAAGATTGCCCAGGTGCCGAGGACGGCAGGAATGAAGGCTACCTGAGGTAGCGTCGAGGTACCTAGGTAGTTAGGTAATGGCATTCTTAGCAGGGGGCTCTCGTGAACCTTCCAAGGTTGGGACACAAAAAACCAGTTGACCTCCATAGCTCCCGCATATCGAACGCTTCTGGAAACCCTGGAAGTTACCTCAGGTACCGACCTGGTGTACGTACACGTATGGAGGTACAGTGTACATCAATTGCCGAAGCCCCTGATGATCCGTCGAACGACATTGATCACAACACAGACCGACGTTACTACAGAGTACTACTCGTTACTCAGTGCTGGGGCCAACAAATGGATACCCCGTTGAGACAAGGTTTACCGCCCGGATACCATACACTTACCGCACCTTGCCACCCGTTGCCATTCGGTATCAAGGGCCACCAGTAGCCATGTGGCTCTCATGATTCTCTGTTCAATCGCGCGTCTCTTTCTCGATGATAGGTACACATACATCCACACAGAACACATGCGTGTCTTCATCCCCTGGAACGAAACACCTATGGAACCGCCCGGGAAACAGACCCTGAACTGCCAGACCCGCGCATCGTCCTTATTTTGAGTTCTGTTCAAATGTTAGTGCACAGTCCACACAGTACGAGAGATCAAACATCATCAAGGATCGTCATCAAGGAGATGCACGTTTCAGGCCCAAAATAGCAACTCCCAATCAGCCATTTGCCACATGCCCGAGTACGGACCATGCATAGTAGTGTACTAGTATCGTGTGTACAGTATCTAGTGTAGGTGTACCTGGATATACACGCGGTATGGCCCTACTTTTCGATGTGCAACTCGTCATCACCACCTGGGCACTGCACCCACCGTGTCAATAACTCAAGTTGCCATCACGAGCCGTCGTCAATCACGAGCTCAAACAAATGCCGCGTCCAAGCGGTACGTGCATAGTCAGACTGTCAGACAGTGCAGAGTGAAGCACATATTAGTATGGCCACTGGAGATGGCTTCACTGACCGGTGACAAACATTCCATTCACCGTACTATGCAGTACATCTTCGAGGACATCAGCAAAGTCAACATACGAGGTACGTGCACGTTGCTTGATCATTTCATTTAAGTACCCAGGACCTCGGCAGTCCAAATAACATACACATACACGCCGCCCCGACGTGCCCGAGTCCATTGGTCCACGCGTTCTGCGCGTGTGCTCCCTTCCCCCTTTATCCAGACCGGAACAGCCAGACCCTGGGAGACCGGGGCGACACAGCTGCCGCATCACCACTGGAAGCGCCACGCGGTATCGCGCGTTCCTGCACAGCCTCAATCTCAGAACCTCTCAAGCTCGGATCTGAAACATATCATGTGTTTGGAGGCTCGATACATAGTATATCGTCTGAGCCACAAGCTGCATCATGTCACGGTATTGTCACCATAACCCTAACCCTCATCATTTCGTCTGGTGGGTGTCGAATATGGTTTCTTCACGTGCCTTCACGTTCTACTTTTCCTGTGGCTTCTTGCACATCTCGTCCGCCAATCACAAGGTAGATAGATAACCTTGGGAGTTCTATATCTATATCTATATCTATATCTATATCTATATCTATATCTACACTGATCTGGTCATCCTCTCCCTGAACCGTTGGAAACCTTGCGGTCTGCTGTCCGTCACATCGTTCACATCACAAAGACGCGGACCGCTATAGCTGCTTGCTTCTTCACCTGTTCCCTCAGGCTTGACTCGGTCCAATTCCATCGGCTCGACAATCTTCCGACTATGGAGAACTCCAAGCTAGATGCCCCGCCCCCTCCAGGCCCTCCAGCCCTCATACCGGGCCCCTCCTTGGAGCTCTACACAAATGCTAAAAGACGGGGCTATACTACATGGTATAGCCAGTAGTGTTCCGTCCAGTACCGTAGGGCGAAAGCCGCGGCTATGAGGGGACAAGGTGAACCCTGATCGGTCACAAAGCTTGAACCTCGGCGGGACTTGTCGGGATTTTGTTTGCCTGGCACCAGTTGACGCCTGGTTTGGTCATCAAAACCGTTATATCCCGTACTCAAAGCTGAAGGACCCTGAGTTTGCCCTCGCTCAACGCCTCACACAACCTCATTCTTGTTCAATCCACGGGCCTACCACAACACCGTCCACAATCATGCCTCTCCCACAGGGTGTCTACCGAGCCGACCAGGTCGGTTCCTTCCTTCGGCCCAAGCCCGTGCTTGAGGCGCGCAACTCAGCCGCTGCGGGCAACATCACCACTGCCGAGCTGCGCAAGGTTGAGGATGAGTACGTCGCCCAGGTCGTCAAGGAGCAGGTCGAGAATGGCATTCTCGCCGTTACTGATGGCGAGTTCCGTCGTGCCTACTTCCACATCGACTTCCTCGTGCACCTCGACGGTGTCGAGATGCAGGGTAACATTTCCTCCACCAATGTCACGCCACATGGCCTGACTACCCCGCCGAGGCTCGTTGTCACCGGCAAGCTGGGACACCCCAAGCCCATCCAGGTCGACGACTTCAAGTTCCTGGAGGGCCAGATCGAGAAGCTGGGTCTGAAGGGCAAGGCCACCGCCAAGGTGTGCATCCCCTCCCCGACCATGGTGCACTTCCGCGGCGGCAGGGACACCATCGATGAGAAGGCCTACCCGACCCTTGAGCCCTTCTTCGATGACCTGGTGCGTGTCTTCCAGGAGGAGATTGCGGACCTGTACGCCGCCGGGTGCCGCTTCGTCCAGCTTGACGACACCAACCTCGCGTACCTGTGTGACGAGGGCATGCGCAAGGAGGCAGCCGCCCGCCACGGGGTGGCCCCCGAAGAGCTGGCCAAGAACTACGCCACGCTCATCAACGCCGCCATCTCGAAGAGGCCCAAGGACCTGACCATCGGTATCCACTTGTGCCGTGGTAACTACCGCTCCCAGTGGTTCGCCCAGGGCGGCTATGAGCCCGTTGCCGAGACGCTGTTCAAGGAGTTGGATGTTGACGTCTACTTCCTCGAGTATGATGACGCTCGATCCGGTGACTTCAGCCCCCTGAGGCACCTGCCTGAGCACAAGGTCGTTGTCCTCGGCGTCATGACCAGCAAGAAGGCGGAGCTGGATGACAAGGAGGCCATCATCAAGAGGTTGAGGGAGGCCGCGACATACTGCCCCAAGGGTCTGGACCAGCTCGCCCTCTCGCACCAGTGTGGCTTCAGCTCCACCAAGGAGGGCAACGACCTGACCCCGGAGGAGCAGTGGGCCAAGGTGAGGCTCGAGGTTGAGATCGCCAAGGAGGTTTGGGGAGACGACCTGTCCAAATAAAGACAAGGATGGGATCAGGACCAGAGTATGACTGATATCTAAGGGAAGCTATCATATCATATCGCGAATGCTCATCAAGATGAATGTAGACATATCGACCTTCCATTCCACAACTTTACATTGGACACACAAGTCAGGATGGAGGTCCCGAGGTTCCAAGATTGAAGCGAATGTGAAGCCATTTCCAGACCAAGCTCATCGTGCCAGCCGGGCACCATAGGGATGCTGCCCCCGTGAAAGAGTCTTTGCCCGTTGTTTTCCATGCTGCAACGTATCACCAAGTTTACAAACTCTTGTTCCTGCTCCTGCTGGTAACCATGTGGCCTCCTGCCGGATTGTGCGTTGCCTCAAGTGAACTGTTCCGCCATGATCGAAAGAACGAGGTCACAGTTTTGTGTGGGCAAGACGCCTGCATGCTGGGTATGCTTTGCCGTCCCACAAGCAACCGGCGCAGCTTCTTGCACACCTGGGCCTTTCCCACCGCATAAGCCACCAATGCCAATCCTTCCTGCATCTAGTCTGACCGAGTAGCCCCACAAAACGTGGCTCTATCGATGTCTGTCTCAAGTGCTTCTGCGCCCTCGCTGTCAACATTGTGAGAAGTGACTTGACGTCGGCGACTGAAGCTGTCAGTTGCTGCCATTGAAGTTATGCGGGAGGGAGGCTGGATCCTTGTCGAAGTTCCGCCCCGGGTGTCGGTCGATACACAGCGCCACCTGCTGGCGAGGCACGCTGGAGACGGCGAAACTTCGGGTACCGGGCACGCAGACCTGAACATCCTGGCCACCAGTATTTGGCAGGGTAATACATGATACATATATGTGATTACATGTCAAGGAGGAGCTGCACTTTGATATACGACAGACGGTACGGTGGAGGTTGCTGTGCAGCCTAGTTGCAGGTCACCACCATGTGAGGAGCCTCTTCACAGGTATGTTGCCATGACTTCGAATCTTTGTGCGGCCTTTCTGCCTGAGAGCCTGATTGTACAGATTTATAATTCTGAATTGTACATACCGGTTTCCAAGCTTGGCCTGGGAAGAGCCACATGTTCTCTCATCCACCAGAAAATCGAGGTATTTAGAAGCGATGGCTTGATAGCATCCTTAGTAATACTCTTGCCAGCTGCAGGGAAATTACGAGCCTTATAGAAGGCATGCAGCTGCTTATACAATATATTATTATAGTTGTTGACCTCTACTTGTTATTATCGCCCAGAACCGCCTTTCTGCGCCTTCTTTATAAAGGGCTTACACATTGTGCTATTATTCGAAGCCTTTACGCTTTGCAGCTGCCGTTACGGTACGCTATTTCCTCTTATCACTCAATGTTTCACCCGACCTAGGGATGACTTACTCGAGGGCTCATTGGAGGGCTTTTGCTAAGGCTTGCTGTTATTGTATTTACTGCCCTCTGTTCGCCTGCTGCTCTCTCAATCCTCTTGTGATAAACCACTATGAACTTGAACGGTTACATACCCTCCTTTTTACGCCTTCTACTCTGCTCCCACCTACACCCCACCCTCTTCTCTATTAACCGTCATGTCACCCTCCCCCCTCGTACTTTCCTCTATATTGCTTCTCACCCTACCGTAGCATCAAAGCTACGTCGCAACGGATCCTACATGTACTTATGTCATGGGGGTGTTTGGCCCGTGACTGAGGAACATGATATAGGCATGGCAATCCTATCCTGTCTATTTCCCTTCCTTTGTCTTTCATCTGCAATCAGTCTGTGCTCAAAACGAAAGCAGGGTGTAACCACAAGAACAACCAAAGTTGCTACCATCTCGCGGAGACCGGAAGTTGACACGAGCTTCGATGTTATTCCGAGGTTCTCCATTGTGGTCAGCTGTCAAATATGAGGGAAATAGCTACATAGCAGGACTGCCCTGAGACAAAGATGGATAATCCTTGGCGACCATCTGGGCATATACGGAGCATCCGATCAAGGCCAACTGGCGTGTACCCCAGGGTAGGCTTGGCCTAAACTCAATACCTCAAGATAATATGCATTACACCCGGACGCGCCAACGCCACACCCCCCCCCCCTCTAGTAACTATCAAAGATAGCAGCAGAAAAACAAGAAACATCTACGACGGTAGATATACGGTTTCTGGCGTGAATATCAGCAGCAGCGACGACATACCAAGTCGTTTGCACCCAGGGCCCTCTATTAAAGGGCGTGGATGTGAAGCTCGAAATGTTATGATCAAGAATCAGCCTGGAACATTGCGGGATCGAAACTTCCATATAATGAATGAACTATCAGCTCAGACACCCTCTTTTCGGCTTAGTCAAGATGGAAGTCGAACTATAGTCAAGAGGAGAGCGTCCAAGACCTTGGAACACACGAACATGTCCATTCGCAGCTCTTTGACTAATACCAGCCCGCCGCTGTGTTGTTTGGCATACTTCGCGGAAGTTGTGGTCGAAGCATGTAATCACCGAGGTAATATCAGTTGTCCCGTACATAATCTTTCGGGTTATACATGCACCGTCAACATCTTGTTGGGGCCAACATATGAACCCGCGCGTCGCTTGGTATTGAGAAGATCGGCAATAGTGAAGAGGCCACGAGCGGGGGTAAAGGTTTGGCTTTAGAAATAGCGGGGGAACACAATATAATTATCCCCTGAAGGGGAACGCAAATACTGCAGGGTTAATACAGTCACACACCGCCTGCCTCCCCGTTGACCCCAATGTAGCCTCGGGACCCTTGTTGTACCTCCGAGAACAGGTTTTGAGTTTAGACATGTCGGTAAGCCTAGTCAATCTAGTTGGTCATATGATTCGACAGTGGCATAAGGCGACGAGGGAAAACCTCGGGATGAATAGAAAGGGAGAGGGTGTGGGAGAGCCAGGATCTGTAAAGAATAGGCAGGAAAGACCGCGGTAAAGCACCGGAGGACGCAGTCTTCCGCATCTCGCAGATCTCTTCCGGGGAAGGGTGCTGGTGGAGATTATCGATCTGTACCGTCTCACCTACATGCCGAGGTCCTTGACCAGCGATGGATCAACACGGCAAAGGACCGCCGGGAGGGGAAAGTTGGATAAAATTTCTCGACTACCGGTGGAAGCACCAGCACACAACGTCATGCTTGGTTCTTATGACTTGGATGGTTCCTGGGCAGACGTCAGGTAGAAGGCCGCTCTTTGGACGTCAGAGTTCGACATGGGGTAGAGATCCGCTACAGCACCGATACAAATATCGGCCTCTGTCCGAAGAAAATAAGGTTACTTCTTAAGTTCCTCGTGGGAAATCATCCCATACTGGAGATTCCGCTCTTCTCTCAACGTTGCGCGTGGGCAGCTATAGAGTTGCGGAGTATCCACATCTGGTAATCATCGAACTACCAAGGACAGCAGGGTAAAAGAATAAGCCCGACATCTCCCCATATTCCCCGCTCTCCACATTCCACTAATACAGCAGGGTTGGCGGGCAGCTTGGGCAGCACTGATCATACGCCGCACTAAAACAAACGGTTGTATGGGGGAAATGGGGATCACTTGTGGAGCCGCCGTCTCCCGCGGAGGCCAAACTACCTGACTACGTACTGCCAAGCAGGACTGCCAGGGTAGAGTGGCTGACAGATCGGGCCGAATGCCTGCGAGGTATTTAGGTCTTCCCATGGGGGTGGACCTCAATGCTTGAGTACCCAGGTCTGTTCTCTGGGGGCATGACGTCGTGAGGCTCATGATGCTCACGAGGTAACATGCGTGAATGAACCCTGTCTTTGCTGTATAACCAAAGACGATGAATAGTTGTGGTTGAACGCTTTGTCTGAGAAAAGGGATAGCGTGGGGTGAGGCTCAAGCATGTATCAAACCCCCACATACGTATTGGTCGGGAATAAGCAATGTTCAATGTTTCCGGAACAATAGGAATCAAGGGGAAACGCAAGACCGAAATCAAGGATGCCAACAGGTAGAATACTCCGTCGTACGACCCACGACATGCATGTTCATCGCTACCCAGGTGGAAAAAGAACCTGAGTGGCATGGTATTGCGGTCCCATGTGACCAGTTGTATCGTATGTACATACTGCGCCGGGTTTAGTCGACCCCAGGTGCCAGGACCCAGTCGACTGTCACCCTTCCCCATGGGTCTTCTGAATCCCCACAGATTCAAAGATCTGGACCATCCGGAGTCAAGTGGCCCAAAGACGCAACGGGACAGGCTGGAGTAGGTGCCCCGGGAATAACAAGGGGCCTACTAGGGCGGTATTCCTTCCGAGACGGCGCCGATGCCAGGCTAACGGGAACAGGGAACGGTGTCAATGACATCGTTCGTGACCGTAAAGGGACATCTCGGCTCTCGTGGGGGATGTTTTTGTCTACCTACACAATTGCATTGCGGGACTCGAATCCCGTGGTTGTGCCGAGAGGAAGGGATGATCCAGGTACCATGTTGTATGAGCATACACGACGCCGGTCGCTCCGGCTGGAGGTTGGGTTTGCTTTGTATATAAGAGCCGGTGATGATCCTGTTGGCCGCGAGAATAGCTCTTGTACTCCATCTTGCTCATCAAGCATTGCTGCATTGACAACTGCCCAGCACTATGCAGACATTTTCAACTTTGCTGCTCGCAGCAGCAGGCCTGGCCTCGGCGACCGATTACTCGCATGACGGCAACTATGGTGCTCCATACCCTGACACTACCTACCCCGGCTTCGAGTCGGAAAACCCTTTGACTATCGAGGGCAGCAAGAGCTTCCAAATCTCACCCCCCAAGTACCCATCACCATGTGAGTGACCAGCGGACCCACACCGCCCTTGGGTGTGTGCCGATGTTGCAGCTCGTGAGAAACTGATATCCTGGAATAGGGGGAGAAGGAATTGGAGACTGGGCCATCGCCTACGAGAAAGCGCGTGCCTTCGTCAGCCAGCTCACGCTCGACGAGAAGGTTAACCTGACGACCGGCACAGGCTGGCAACTCGAACTATGTGTCGGCCAGACCGGCTCTATCCCGCGTCTTGGCTTCCGAGGCCTCTGTCTACAAGATAGTCCTGTTGGTATCCGTGATACCGACTTCAACAGCGTGTTCCCGGCTGGAGTCAACGTAGCTGCTACCTGGGATCGGAGCTTGGCCTACCTCCGCGGAAATGCCATGGGCGAGGAGCATGCTGGCAAGGGTTCTGACATGCAGCTTGGTCCGGTTGCTGGGCCGCTTGGTCGAGTGCCCGAGAGCGGTAGAAACTGGGAGGGTGAGTCGCGCCTGAACAACATTGTGCTGCTCCGAATGCCTCGTGTTGAAAGATATGAAGCTGATCATGGTTACGTATAGGATTCAGTCCTGATCCCGTACTCACGGGCCAGATGTTTGCTGAGAGTATCAAGGGTATCCAATCTGCTGGTATAATGACTTCGGCAAAGCATTATATTGCCTACGAGCAGGAGCACTTCCGCCAGACAGGTGACGCCAAACAATATGGCTTTAACACCTCTGAGTGCGGATCTGCCAATTTGGATGATGTGACATTGCATGAGATGTACCTGTGGCCATTTGCTGGTAAGTCTATCACCTTACGGACCGGTCTGTTCAGGTGAAGACCCCTGAACCAGGCCCACTCACCATTTGCGCCCACCCTTCCCGCACAATCACCACCACTGCTACTTCGTCACTTTTTCATTCCTCGACAATCAAATGACTCCGATATCCGAAGTCTGGACGGTTATTCAGAACATATGCTGACTGTTCTGATAGATGGCGTAAAGGCTGGTGCCACGTCCATAATGTGCTCGTACAACCAGATCAACAACAGCCAGGCGTGCCAAAACTCCTACACCCTCAACTACCTCCTCAAGGGCGAGCTCGGCTTTCAAGGTTTTGTTGTTTCAGACTGGATAGGGACCCACTCAGGGGTTGCTTCAATCTTGGCCGGTCTCGATATGACGATGCCTGGTGATATTGAGAATGATTCTGGAACGAGCTTCTTCGCCGCCAACCTTACTATCGCTGTGCTCAACGGAACCGTCCCGCAGTGGCGACTCGACGACATGGCAGTGCGTATCATGGCTGGATTCTACTACGTTGATCTGCCTATCGAGCGGGATCCCATCAACTTTTCGTCTTTCACGGCCAAGACGTACGACCATGCGAACTGGTACGTCGGCCAGGGCCCCATCGTCCAGGTCAACCAACACGTCGATGTGACGGGTAATCACTCCGATATCATTCATGAGGTTGCTACTGCCAGCACTGTGCTTCTCAAGAACATCAACGGTGCTCTACCTCTGAAGGGAGATGAGCTGCTGACGGCTGTATTTGGCGAGGACGCCGCTTCTCCCCCTCTGGGACCCAACGGTTGCTCCGACCGCGGTTGCGATGACGGTACCCTGGCTATGTCCTGGGGATCTGGCTCCGCCAACTTCCCTTACCTGGTGACTCCCGAGACTGCTATCCAGAACTATGTCCTGGAAAAGGGTGGAAACATCGAGTCCGTAACGGACAACTGGGATCTTGACACCGTCGCTGCTCTCGCCCGCCGCGCTCAGGAAGTCAACAGTCCCGCAATCGTCTTTGTCAACAGCAACTCCGGAGAGGGCTATATCGAGGTCGATCGCAACCTGGGTGATAGGAACAACCTTACCTTCTGGCAGAACGGCGATGCGGTTATTTCTGCGGTCGCAGCGGAGTCCAACAACACCATCGTGGTCGTTCACTCAGTAGGAGCGGTTATCCTGGACGACTACGCCAACAACCCCAATGTCACAGCAATTGTCTGGGCTGGTATCCCTGGACAGGAGTCCGGAAACGCTATCGTCGATATTCTTTACGGCAAGGTTAACCCCGGGGGCAAACTGCCCTTCACCATCGGCGCCAACCGTACGCATTACGGAGCTGACATCCTTTACACGCCCAACGACCTCGTTCCCCAGATGAACTTCGAGGAGGGCCCCTTCATCGATTACCGCTCGTTCGACAAGAACAACATTACTCCAACGTACGAGTTTGGCTTCGGACTCAGCTACACAACCTTCAAGTATAGCAACCTGCAAATTACTAAGCACACAAACGTCTCGGCTTACACTCCCTTCGTGGGATATACTTCTGCTGCGAAGACGTACGGTAACTACAGCACGGATGCGTCGGACTACCTCTTCCCGGATAACATCGACAGAATCAGCCTGTTCCAGTACCCGTGGCTCAACTCTACCAACTTCACCGAAGCCTCCGCGGACCCATCTTATGGCCTTCCCGGTTTTATCCCCGATGGTGCGCTGAACTCATCTTCTCAGCCCATCCCGAAAGCTGGAGGTGCTCCTGGAGGTAACCCTCGCCTGTACGACGTTCTGTACACGGTGACGGCCTCTGTGACGAACACTGGCGACGTGGCGGGTGACGAGGTGGCGCAACTGTATCTGTCTCGTGGCGGTCCGTACGAACCCATCCGCGAGCTGCGTGGATTCGAGAGATTGCGCTACATTCAGCCCAACGAGACGAGGACCTTCACAGTGGATGTGACGAGAAGGGACATCAGTTCCTGGAACACGGTCGAGCAGGACTGGTTTGTGAGGAACACGACCAAGAATGTGTATGTTGGGCGGTCATCTAGGGACCTGCCTCTTACTGGCATTCTGGCTTAATTTTGTACATATGTATGATTAGATGAGATGTATGATGATGTAGATAGCCATGTAGATGATAGGACTATTTTTGTAGGAAGCTTTTGTTTCAAACGATGAGTAAATATTCAAAACACATCCTAGAAGCAACTTGCGATCACAACAAACCCGGGGGCCCGAGACACAGACATCTAGAGTTAAGAGAAAGACGGCCTAAAAAGGACTTGAATGCTAACAATGCAATAATGGAGGATGATAACCGTGACAAGAGGCATGCTTATGCCTTGCTAACCCCCTAGCATCCATTGTAGTCCGTTGTCTCCAAGCAAGGACCGAAAAGCAAAGGCAATGGTCCGTATGCCTACCCTAGGGCACTACACAATCATAAAATTAATAGGTGTAGTACCTTCATCAATATTTGACTGGGGCCTCGGCTAACATTTAGGAGATATGCATGCGTACAACTCGCAAATGAATTCCGCTCACAGCCCCTAGTTCGTCGTTGTTATACTGAATAGTTATTACCCATCACGGGCCTTCTCGTATTGATTAGATATTGACCTCGGCAACATCCAGTAACACAAAGTCGGCATTGATACCTACTTATGACAGTGCTGCATGTAATTATGAAGGAGATAGATGGGACACTACTTGACATGTGACACTCACACACCTGCTCGAGCTTGATCCGCGAGATGAGAAATTAGAGACATTGCGAAGGTGGCGGCATTCGAACAAAGGTTGGTCCACAGGGCTTGCCTTGTGATTCTCTCATAGCCGGAGGGAAGCTCCGTTAGAGAATAGTGTTTGCCTCTGGCTGTAAGTATATAATTGGAAAGGAACCTGTTAAATGAGGTCGTCTGTTTCTGATTGTAATTCGTTCGAGAACACCCGATCCAGGTAATAACCTTATCGGAAGTTCCAGGAATAACAGTACCTATGTATGTTGTGCCATGTCACACTTCTTTAACGTCATTCTGCATGTGCAACATCAGAGCCCATCGAATAGATTAGCAGTATGCAGAATACGGCGGCAACAACGAGACACAAGGGACAGGGTCACGACGACCCCGAGGTCCCGATTATTCAAAGAGCTCATGTGCTAATGATCCCCTGTTTTCCCACCCGCCTAAACCGGAATGGTTTTGCATGCATCGGACCATTGATTTAAGGTTAATGCTTATCCTTATAATAGCAAGCTCGACTGGGAGCCCCATACCGCCAGCCACACTGGGTCTATAATTGCTTCTGTTTTGTCCTCTGCTTGACTGACGTCCCCACGCCTCTCTCATTGGTCATGCATGAATGGTTGCATATGCGGTGGACGGCGTCAAATGTGGCCATGATCTCAACGACGATTCGGGTGAAGACTTGGGTTCTAGCTCCCCAGCCGAAACCAAAGGAGCAGGTGGCTAAACTTGATGTAGAAGGTATCCTATCCGACTCTAGCCCCCCTGTTCTCGTCTCCTATACATCTTGAAAGTTTGGGACTGGTTCACGCCATCGGCTTATCGCCAGCAAATCGCAAGCCGGTATGATTCCGCGTTGCCTCGATCAACCACCCACGATGCGCTACCCACCTTCGTGCCTGGGGCCGGCCCTGCTGTCGCCGTGACCCACCTCAATATGTTGTGCCTGGTTGCACTGCTGGTAAGTAGATGAGATACGAGATATCACAGTTTCCTATGTTGCATGGGGTCAGACTAAAGCTCTTCGATGTCCCATCGACATGTCAAAGATGTGACTCTGGGTGGCTAGACTAGGATCCCTCAGCTTGGCATACATAGCAATTTACTGTTGTTGTTGTCACGAAGCGGAGGAAACGACCATGCTCTCTGTCACCGACGATTTGGATGCAGAAAGAATATAAATATGGGAGCAAGACGAGTGATTTTGTGCTCTGCTTCTTGCAATCAGCATCCTGTCGCCCCACTCCCCAGCCTTGAAACCTACTCTTGGACAGCCTTGATCCAGTAGACAGTGCTTGCCCCGTTTCATACTTTTCTCTCCCGAGTTCACCGCTATAGCATTGTCAAAATGGCACCCTCAACCAAGACCATCATCCTCATGGCGGCACTCGCCGGCTCTACGCTGAGCTTACCTGCTAACCCTTATATTGGCACCGCCAACAACGGTCCCGACTTCAGACCCGGCAGAGTGTCACTGAAGCAGGTCCGCAACCCCAACCATCGATTCATCGGCCCTCTATCCGTCAAGAAGACATACCTCAAGTACGGTAAAACAGTCCCAGACTGGCTCGAGGCCGCCGTCGCCAAGTTCACGTCCGACCTGGGGGATAGTGATCCACTGGACAAGCGTAACAATGGATCTGCATCCGCTACGCCCATCGACAGCCTCGACGATGCCTATGTGACTCCTGTGGACATTGGCACCCCACCACAGACGCTCAACCTGGATTTCGATACGGGCAGTGCCGATCTATGGGTGTTTTCGAGCGAGACACCCTCCACTGAGGTCAATGGCCAAACAATCTACGACCCCAGCAAGAGCAGCACAGCAAAGCTGCTCACCGGTCAGACCTGGGACATCTTGTACGGTGATGGCTCAAGCTCTAGCGGCGACGTATACACCGACAAGGTTTCCGTCGGTGGTGTTGTCGTCAACAACCAGGCTGTGGAGCAGGCACAGACTGTTTCTTCGGGCTTCACCCAAGAGTCTGCAATCGATGGCCTCCTTGGCCTGTCTTTCAGCTCTCTGAACACAGTTTCGCCCACCCAGCAGAAAACCTTCTTCGACAACGCCAAAAGCCAGCTCGACGCCCCTGTATTTACTGCCGACCTCAAATATCATGCCCCCGGAACGTACAATTTCGGGTTCATCGACTCGACTGCTCACACCGGCACTATAACCTACACTTCAGTCAATAGCGCCCAAGGTTTCTGGGATTTCAAGTCCACTGGCTACGCAATCGGCTCCGGCACTTTCACTTCGACGTCCGTGGATGGCATCGCCGACACTGGCACGACCCTTCTGTACCTTCCATCCGCCATCGCGAGCGCGTACTGGGCAAAGGTCTCTGGGTCCAAGAACTCCCGCTCTGTCGGTGGTTACGTATTCCCTTGCAGCGCTACCCTACCCAGCTTTACCTATGGCATTGGCTCGGCAAGAATTGTCATCCCCGGTGAATACATGGACTTTGGCCCCATTTCGACCGGCAGTTCCACTTGCTTCGGTGGGATCCAGAGCAGCAGCGGGATCGGTCTCAATATCTTCGGTGACGTTGCGCTCAAGGCCGCATTTGTCGTCTTTGATGGTGCTTCGACCCCGAGATTAGGCTTTGCTCCTAAGTAATGGGAAAGGGGAGGGAAGTTTGTTGCTAATTGTGATAACTTCGTGGTTACATACATATATGTGGACAATGAGTAACGCTGCAGGTTGTATTCTTGGAGACTGAACAACGATGTTGACAAAGCATGGCCCGGGAAGGGGGAAAGGGGGGTGGGCGGTGATCAAGTTGAGCATCTTTAATGGGCAAGGCGTGGCGTGCGTCAGGATGCACTAGGATATATGAGGCCAGCTGTAAAGATTCATCTATCAAGCTATAGTCTGAGCGTGACAATATCGTGTGATGTGATACTTGGTTTCTAGGATATGTTTACGCTGAGTACTTGTCGCCCTTCTCTTAGTGCTGCTTTGCTGCTTGCGAGTGTGCTATCTCGTTATCATTCTTATAGCACCATGTAGGTACATTCGCATCGTGCAGACTGTGGAGCGGTGCTAGCCAGCAGCAACGACTTCCCTGATAATATCGTATAACTCTGCCGGGTCCTCGAAAACTCTCCACATATGGGCCGGCACACCCCTGAACGCGTACTGAAATCGTTTAGGCTCGTTCTTTTCATCAATGCCAAGAGCAGCAATGTCCGTCACCTTCCGAATAAATATGGCCCTGATCCAATCTGGATGCTCTCGATAAATATCTCCATACGCTTCGGGGTCACACTGGGTCGAGTCTCCGATACATATCGCCTTATTCGTCGGTAGCCACTTGTGAATCTTGTTCATTCGATCCACCTTGTAATCCTGAGTCCCAACGGTCAGGCTATGCAGCAAACCTGGAAGGCTCATCAGGGATGCGTCCCGGAGCATGAGCTGGCCGTGAGGGTAGTGGGCATCACGGAAGCTACGCAGGAAAGGGTACAGATTATAAGGAGAAGCAGAGAGGTAAAAGAAGGGCGAGGCAGAGCTGATCTCTGACTGTATGAAATTATAGAGCTCAGGCATCCCGGGGATAGGCTTGGGTTCGGAGACGAAAGTGCTGCGAAGGATGCCTATTGGGTCGCTAGTCTGAGTAACCTTGATGGTGTCATCGATGTCTGCTTATAGGGTCAGTGGACGTGGCAAGTAATCTCATAACCCGTAATTATACGTACCTGAAATAACGACCCATCCTTGTTGTTCCGCAAAGAAGGTCCTGCTCTGTAACAGACCAGTTGTTTCCTTAGGCACCAAGGCAGTTGTGGGAGTAATTATGCCCGCGGGCGCAGCTGGGATGGCCTTGACATCGGTACTTATTCCGTCCCTGCCGCCCGGACTCAATTTGAGCTGGGTGTCGCCGCCATACAGGGCCAAAACCTGCTTCCCAGGCTGGATATTCATCAAGAACGGTCTCAGCCTCTGCTCGATGGTTTTCTTCACCTTGTCGTCATCCGCCAGGCCAACCCTTGCTGCGATATAGAGCACAGAATCGCCAACGATACAAGATGAGTGCTGGGAAAAGACGGCAGCGGTGAACTCGGCGCTCCATACTTGCAGACCACTTCCGTCCTTTGCGTTACTGGTGGTAACAAAGGCGGTGTTGTCGAGTAACCACAGCTCGTCGTCCTTGGTAATTGGCTGGGGCCATGGGTTTCGGGGGCCGAGATAGGATAAGATGTTGGCAATGGGATCGGAGACGATGCGCCTGGGCTGGAGGGACCGGAATGTCCCAAAGTTGGACGAAGCGTTGGCCTTCAGGTTGGATTCTATATCCTGAAACCTTCTCTGCTGGCGTGTTCTTTGCTGCATCTCGGTGGCACTGCAGGGTGAGATGGTGATTCGAAGGGACCTCATGTTGGGCAGAATAGCAGGGCAGTGAAGGGGCCCACAAGGACCGGGCAGTCATTATAAAGTCCTGCAGGGAACGACGTTGCGGATTGAAGGACTGATATTGCTCAGGTGTTCGTCATAGTAGAGGAGACACCTGACAAAACCAAAGGAATAGAGAAGTAAATTTTGAATGAACGGTGTCAGGTGCAGTTCGACACGAGGTCTGATGCTCGGGCTAAGACGTGGTGGAGATTAGAGGTCTCATGTCGTCGATATGAGGCGTAGCCAAGGCTGGGCATGGAGAGAGTGTGTATGTTTATCTAATAGAGAAGAAACGGAAGGCGGAAGAACACAGAAACTCTTCGAGTATCCATAGATGCGCATGGATGTGTGAAGTAACGGTACTCGCATGGAAGGCGGCAGAGAGCCGTGAGGTTGAAGGAGTGTGCCTTCCGCAAGAGCTGTGCCAAGGTGTACACCCCCCTCTGAAAGTAGGTTGCTTAAAGTAAATATTTGCGTGTAATGACGCCTGAGGGAGGTGCCGTCAGTCATCAGTAATCGGTCATCCGTCGCTTCATCCTGCATCCTTCCAGTTCGTGACACCGAAGTACCTTTCGAGCTACGTTTGGGTCGAGCTGCGAGACTGATCTTTTGTTCAAACATCTCAGCTCTACCGATGCTTCCTACCTATACTTGAGTAAAAACCAAGCGGGTAGTCAATAGTGTTACATTGCCGGCAAAGGAAATCTGGGGAAATATAGGAGGCTAGACCGTCAGCTGTACAGTCGAGAGGATGCCTTGTGCCCCTACGCCACTTCCATGATCACATCAATGATCATATAGTGCCTGGGCATGGTGTGTCACACAAACATGGGCGCCCGACCTGTAGAAATTAATGCAAGAGGCAGCCGGACCTTCGGAAGGCCATTACTTTCCAATACTTACTTCATTCAGGAGCGGCGCAGTTACGTGATCATATGCCCGTTTGCCCAAGTAATACTTGGGTATATAGGGAGGTATCTGATTAACAGGAGGGACGTGGCTGATGTTTTGATATTTCCAGATATCCCGACGTGGTGAGGATCGCTGACCCGCACTATGGGCCGGAAAACAAGAATAAATGACTAAACCACACACATGTACAGACTACTTGACCATAGGCGGATATCGGTATGAACACCAAGTTAGAACCTCAACGACGATTAGACCCTAACCCTTTTCTATATGCCGAGCTATACCTCAATATAGGCAGGTAGAGCAAAACCATAAGGTAGGAGGGAGGCAAGACATGCTTATTATTGACTCTTAACCAAACAAAATGTTCGTAGGGAGTATATCTATAACATGCCGCGATTAATTCATGAACAGCTCTATCTCAATTGTCTGCGAATCACGAGCTTATAGGAGCACTAACTTACTTCTAGAACACTGGACGTTTAGCCGATATTAACTCCAGAGCACCCAAGCCCCGCACTCATAATATACCTAGGTATGTTCAAATATCTGCCTATTATTACGTACCTAGGTATATATCGAAACCCATGGATCGTATGAAGGTACTGCTTATCTCGGATGCCGGTGCCGATACTGATGCAATCGTTACCTAAGCACTCCGGACACTTAGTATTCCCCGCCTGGGAACATCAGCATCTCGAGTTTCTGGACCATCTTGATATCTCCGTTCAATAATCTACCACCCAACAACTACTGCTTACAACCCCACAGAGTGATCACCATGTCGTCCGCCCTCCCCGCCGTCAAGCGTCAAACACCCAACAACGGTAGCCCCTACCATCTTCTCTACTGGCCTGGTATACCAGGAAGGGGCGAGCATATCCGTCTCGCTCTCGAAGAAGCTGGTGCTACCTATACCGATACAGCACACATCAAAGACGGTGTCAACGAGGTCTTGTCTCTCATCAATCCCGAACACATAGGCGACGAAGTCAATCCACCCCCGCTAGCACCACCCATCCTCAAGCACGGGGACCTCGTCATCAGCCAGACTCCCAACATACTATTGTATCTAGGCCCTAAGCTCGGCCTTGCGCCTAGTGGGGTAGATGCCGATGGGGACGGCTTATATGTCATTAACGAGCTGACGCTCACGGCACTGGATGGCCTAAGTAATGAGCCTCATGACTGTCACCACCCTATTGCTACTGGCCTCTACTATGAGGACCAGAGAGTGGAGAGTCTCAGGAAAAGCAAGGACTACGTCGCCAATCGATTGCCCAAATTCCTTGGTTATTTCGAGAGGGTTTTGAAGAGCAAGGCCAGCGGTGGCGGTCCATGGTTGTATGGCGGGAAGCTGACCTATGCAGACCTGGTTCTGTTCCAGGTATGTGCAGTCGCGGGGCTCATGGATCTACAACCGGCTATCTGGTTAAGAACTTGGCAGCTAACACACAGACAGTGCATTGACGGTGTCAACTATATGTTCCCCAAGGCGACAAACAAGCTTCGAAGCTCTGGCCTTTACGATCGCGTCTTCGCCCTGCATGAAGCTGTAAAAGAAAGACCGAACATAAAGGAGTACTTGGCTAGTGAGAGGAGACAGAAGTACAGCCTGGGAATTTATAGGTATTACGAGGAGCTTGATGTCACCGAGTGAATTACCAGGACCTTATTTCTGTCAAGAGGTATACGTTGATCGGGAATATGAACTACTCGTCTAGCTATTGTCAGGGTTTCCTTACTTAAGTATATAGCTCCGCATAACTAGATGATAGTGTTGTAACGTGCAAGTATCTAGGTGTCCGTATGAGGACGGCTAATCCGTTCAAAGTCGAGTTGATACATAGCGTTACCACTATATAGCATCACAATGATCGAGTACGAGCTTGGGTAATAATCTATTGCTATATCTAGGTACAATGCTAGTGAGTAGCAGAGTCCAAAGGGGGACGTTGGGTGCCGGTTATAACTATAGTATACATCTAGGGCCCCCTCCAATAGCAAGCCCTGAGGCGGAATCTCAATAACAACAAACCTTGGTATAGCACTTGAGTCCCATATAGCAGAGTTACAGCATCGCATCATGAAAAAAGATACTCCGGGCTGCTAAAGATAAAGAACTTGGCTAGTTCAGTGCGGTCTGCCCTTGACTAGATATCTGATGGTTCATGATGCCTTTACTATGGATACGCGAATGTAACCAATACGAGATTGTGAGGCGAAGTCGCACGCCTCTTTGCTTTATCCCGGGCCTCGGGTCAAGTCAAGGAGCATTTCGGCATTATATTGCCTGGACCTATAACGGTCTCTAGCCTACTTGGCTGCTTGATTAGCACACTAGAGTCAATGACGTCTGCATTATGTAGCTGTGGGTTTATCCTGCGCAACTACTCATGATATTACAAATGCTACCATGATATATAGAGTCATGCAACAAGAATGCGTCATCTTTGGGTGGGTAACCCAAAATATTACTTCACCCAAAATATATTACGAAGAACACATGCCTTGAATCTCTTAGTACAAACCTAATACAATCACGATCTGGCTGTATAGTAGAAAAGTTATGCTGTCCTATTCAGCTACAACTGCATCAGTAGCCCGTGGCATTACGTCGGTAACATCACCATTGACCACAATCACAAGACAACACGTCTTCCGAGCAGCCCTCTCTCTAAAATCGACAAGAAGCTACAGCGCCACCAGGATGTCCGCCTTCAAAACTCCCTCAAGTGACCCTCCCAAGAAGGAGATGGTCTACTTCCCAGACATAACCACCGCACTCCCGTCCAAGTCGGCTGAGTTCCGCCGTGTCCTCTGGACCGGACTGTACTCTCAATTGGTTCTCATGACCGTGCCAGTAGGGGGCGATATCGGCGAGGAGGTTAGTCCACCTTTACAACGGAATATTGTATATGAGAGTAGTGATTGACGTCAGCTCCAGATCCATACGGTCGACCAGATTTTGACATTCACATCTGGGACTGGTCTTGCTCAAGTCGCTGGTAAGGAGCAAAACGTCAAGGCTGGTGATATGGTAATTGTTCCCGCTGGCACGAAGCACCAATTCTTGAACACAGGCCCAACGCCTCTGATACTATACACGGTATACAGTCCAGCTGAGCACAAGCCAACGACGGTACATAAGACGAAGGAGCAGGGCGATAAGGAAGAGGAAGACGGCATCGATGAGGCGCCAGCATGGAGCAGGAGGAGTAAGAAGCAGAATGAAGAGGAGGGCTGGGTAAAGGCGGAAGAGTAGAGATTGATTGCTATCAGCTTACGACCGTATTCGCAAGGAGACACATTGAGTCACGTAATTGATGCACCCAGTAATAGGTTTATAATACCCGTGGGATGGAATATATGCTACCTGTGTCCAATTGCAAAGGTATGATAAAGCCACCCAGGGACGATGTTGGATCCCCGTGGGCCGCTCAATCACCTGTGCAGTCATCAGACCTCGATCCATCTTGCTATCTACTTCTCTACCGTTTCCTTGGCCTCATCCACTAGGCCCAACTCAAGCATTCACTGCACGCTTCCCCGGATCCCTGACTCTAGCGCAGATGCAATCCAGGTATGCGTGTAAGACGTGTGCTCACCAATAAATATCATATTGTTATTAGTCTTGAAGTACTCCGGCAGATAGAGCTGGTACTATCCGATGGTTGGGGAGGCCCAAGAGGCAGACTCGAGCGGATCTAATATCCAGCAACGCCGGTTATACTTGCCTATGAAATGCTCCCTAGCAATATCGCTATAGATCTCGATCATTGCCTAGAGGATATACTCTAAGTGCTCGTCTTTAGTAGCAGATGCCTATCGCTATCCCTACTCGCTATCTAAGACGTAACTACCGAGCATTATAGCCGGTCCTATGCTATTGATATTATAGCTAGGATAGCAAATCGAACTAATACTAGGAATATCTATCGATATCGAGCATCTGCTATAGATAGGGTTCTTATAGTGCTCCTAGAAATGCATCTCGAATTCTAGAGCAACCTTGCATATAGCTTTATATAGCATATTATTAATTGCATTGCTTATAGTTAATAGGAGGGATTCTATATGCTACTTCTTAATAATGCTAAATAGAATAGCGATAACTATATAGTTATATATAGAATTTAAGAACTTAATATTAGTATAGTTATTATACTATTATAGGTTAACCTATATAATAAATATAATATAGGTAACTTAAAGAGGTACTTAGCTATATACTAAGTTTATATTATAAGGAGGTTTAAGGTACTTTATATAATAT
>LKEB01000105.1:9285-28276 GCA_003795295.1 Cytospora leucostoma
GGGGACTCAAGGGATTGACGGGATGGAGGGGTTGGTGTCGAGCACTGTTTGAGTGGGTGCGGAGCAATGTGCGCTTGCAGAGAGAACTTTATGTTGTTGAACTGTAGATCCGGATAGAGGCTGCATGTGTCTGGACTATATCAGTAATCAACAATCATCCTGGCGTTGGCCTGAGAACCCGGGTCCGGGCTGTTGTAGGTCCCGGAAGTTTACACTGTACCTAGGTAGACTAGTGCCTTGGTAGGTACTAGATACCTCCCTAGGCACTCCCTGATCACCGTAAACAATTGATGGATCGCTCGGGTCGTGCCGAGAGCGGGCATTGCGCTCGGCAGGCACCACCTGGTGCTTAGCTACGGGCAAGCTTTGGAGAGCTCCAGCCGAGCACATGCTCGTAAATTGTTCTCTAAACTGACGCCAAATCTTCGCTTTGTATCAATGCGCGCCCAACGACACGACGTGCTCGACACACTTTTGATTCACTACTTCTTGTATCCTTTTGTCCGATAATCATCCCTACTTTTCGATCGCTACTTGACCAAGCGCGCGCACGCCTACCATCCAAGTTATATACTCGCCTTTCCCCTGGCATGAAATCATCCCGCCTTCCAGTGTATACCGTCCGCATTAGACATTGCGAGGAGGAGGGAACAGCTGCGTAGGCAAACGAGTCACCCCCAGCAATGGGCGACCCGGGCCCCGGCTTCGTCTCCTGGCAGGGGCAAGCCGCCAACTCGTACAAGGAATGGGAACGGTTCCTGCAGCAAGCCCTCGTCCAACGTCTCGACTTCGACAAGTTCGCCGAATACGCCCCTCTTCTGCACTCCAGAAACCCCCTAGGCCCTGCCCTTGTCGCCGATCTCCTCCTCCGCCCGTCGCCTTGGAACAGGTATACCCTCGACCCGCGCGTGCCGCTCTACATGCAGACACTGCTGGACCTGCAGTACATCGACTTGCCGGCCATACTGAGGGCGTTATACCGCTACTCGACCTGCCATGTCTTGGCAGATAGGCGAGACACAGAGAACCACAAAGAAAATGCGGCAGATCGTAGCGGAGATAAGGCCCAGGCCAGACAGAAGGATGGCAAGGAGATTATACGCTGGCAGAGCAGCTTTTCCGCGGAGGAGGTCATCTTCTACCGCCTGATCAAAGGCGTGCAGGGGACGGCCATCAAGAACAGCCGTGACTCCCTGGAGGTGACAGCCGCCATGGCGCAGTGGATGATTCTGTTCACTGCGGCGAGCGCGGCCTTCCAACCTGATGAGGATGTCATGATGGGCGGTGCCGGCGGTGCGAGGCGTAATCAGGCGTCGCAGCAGAGTAAAGACGATATGGAAAACTCGAGGGCTGCGTTTGTGATGCTCCTGCTTGGTGTCTGTGAGAACCACGTTGTACTGGAGGCTCTCAGCAAGCCGGTTGCAAAGGGTAAGTCGAGTAGTTGCACTGTTCTAGCTGTTCTGGGTGGCCATTTGCTCTTGTTTTGTTCGTCGAAAATCGTGCTGAGTTGTCTGTGATGTAGGTGCGCGCAAGGCTCTTTCGCAGAGCCTCGCCAGCTTTGTCCCCTCCACATTGCAGAATGCCTCCCCGATCGCAGCGAGGTTGGAGGACTTCCGCACAGGTATCCTGTCAAGGTTCGAGCCGATCGATAAGAATAAGGAAGCCGACAACGCGGAGATGGAAGAGCTCCTAGATGAGACCATCGGTTTGCAGAATGCTGCTATACCGGACCTCCACGTCACCAGGTCTCGCGCCGGGTTGTACATTTATCTGAACGCTGCACTCGTCGGGCGGCCGTTGATCGATGATGCGTCGCTTTATAGGTATCTACACAACAGATATCAGGTATGCGTTCCTTGGGTGTATTGTATCGGGTATTTTTGAGGCACTAACACTGCGCAGGGCGACATACAAACAACAGCTATCGATCTCATCCTGGGCTCCTTCGATGTACTCGCAAATGCCATCTTCCGCAACGAAGGTCAGAAATCCGCACATCTGCTACGGTCGTATTTGATCAACAAAGTGCCACTGGTTCTGGCTTCTTTCGCCGCGTCGGCAACACCCATGTATCCGTTCAACTCAGAGATGTGCATTACGAATGCACTCAGTCGAGTAGATACTAACACGTTTCCGACGCTGTCATCTCTTTTTGAAAACGGGCTGAGCAGCAATCCTTTCACCGAATCCGTGCGTTCGGAGTTTGTTGCGGCGTGCTGTCTACATGGACTTGTCCCAGAAACGAGCATCGACAAGTTGATTGGAGATTATACCTATCAGACCCTGCCAGCTGGCGGTAGATACGTCAAGGACACACTGGTACAGGAATGCCTCGCAGACCCGGCCCACGAACGAATGCAAAGGCTTATCGGCGAACTGGACAACATGGATGGTAACGTTGGAGCCGTTTGTCAAGCCTTAACAGAGGTAAGTTCTTCGCGTACCTACGATCTCAACACACCCAAACCATCATTTCTAACGTTGTGCTACCTTTTAGATGCTTGGTCGTCTATGTACCAATCACGAAACAATGTCACTGAAGACGCTATGTAGTCAGCTGGCTCGTAACCCTCTCAACCTGGATGTCCTCCTTTTGTTCGACAAGACTGCCACCATACTCAGTCCACTTTGTCAGCTTCTTGATGACTGGAGGTATGAGGACGACCAAGGAGAATACCAACCTGTCTATGAGGAGTTTGGCTCCATTCTGTTGCTCCTTATGGCTTTCGTACATCGCTACACTCTATCAGCCACCGATTTAGGCATCCGCTCAGCGGACTCATTTGTTGCGAAGCTCCTGGGCAAGGGCCAGCTCAGTCGCCCAATCGATGAATTGAGCGACCAAGAGAAGAACCAGCTCAATGGGTGGATACATGGCCTGTTCGATACAGACGGAGGTGGTCTCACGGATGAGTTACTCTCCTCTTGCCCACCTCAAGACCTCTACCTCTTGATTCCCACGTTGTTCCACAATATTGTGCTGGCATTCAGCACTGGGTACCTGACGGAGGAGAGTCTTAAGACCGGGATAGAATGTAAGTTCCTGGCGATGTTGGCCTGATATGATGACCTCAGCTAACCCCGTGCAGACCTTGTCGAACCATTCTTGTTGCCTTGTCTCGTCACAGCCATCATCTACCTCTCAAATTGCCTCTGGACAGACCGACCAGAGGAAAACAAAGCAATAATTAAAATCCTGCAATTGATCCTAAAGCCGAGCCAGAAGATGTCATTGGAGTCATCCGAAATGCTCAACTCCGTCAAGAACATCGTGGCGAAACCACTAGAGATCGGGCTGCGGACTTACCAGCGACAAAACCCCAAGAGCCAGGAAGTCGAGCCCCTCTTACAGGTCATAAAGGATAACATCGAGCTGTCCAGGAGGACAGGTGCCACCGGCGATAAGGAGCTGGAGCAATGGACCAGCAGCGGCAACGTCGGCCTTACCACAACTATCAAACATACTATCCAGAACCTCACCATGTGGTCCCTACACCCAGGTGTGATGCCAACGCCATACGCGCACCGTCAGATGCTCGTCGGTCTGCGATTACTTGGTGCACAGAGACTCCTGAACGCCATCCTCGAGGAGCTAAAGCAGCTCACAGAGACCGGCAACGGCAGCACCGCATACGACGTCGCCATCGGCCTCGTATGCGCGCCGGACGCGACGACCACAAGCGACACGCCGCCGTCCATCCTAGACGAAGCGGGCCACAGCCCGGCGCCCCAGCAGCGCCGCCTGTCCCTCCGCGAGGTGCTCAGGTGGAAGGCGGAAGGGTGGAAGAAGATCGAGAAGAACGACCCCGCCATGGCGGAGACGGTGGTGCGGCTGTACCAGAAGGTCGAGGCGCAGATGGCCCCGGCCGCGATCGCGCCGCTGGCCCACGGCGCTGACGAGGAGGCCATGAACGCGATGGTCGACAACGTCGCGGCGGCCGCCGCCGCGAGCCAGCTGGGTATGGACGACCCGATGGCGCTCGACCACTCGGCCACGGCGGGGTTGTCCCTGGACCTGGGTGGGGCCGCGGGCGATCTGAACCTTGGTGGTGGCTCGGGGGCGAACACTGCCGGTGGTATAGATCTGACTGGTGGTGATGACATGTTCAGCGGGCTTGGCCCGTTGGATGGATGGGAAGGGATGGATTTGTCTTAACACTCCCACTGGTGCCGCGAGGAGGTATGTGTTTCCCGATGCAATTGGTTTGGATATTGGGTCTGGCTTTGGGGTTGTTACCCAAGTAAGGAGTCTTTATACCCCCTCTCTGTTCAATGTTTGGGTACAGGACTGGAGTTCAGCAGACATATATAGTACCCTCCTGGGACAGTAAAGAAGCGGAGATAGCGTATTGCAGAAGTCACGAATTCCTGCCAGTCGCGCCTTGCCCCATTGAAGCACAGTCATCAAGCTTGAAAGTCGTCGATCTGCCGGCATTACCTTCCCTGTATCCCTCGGGACGATATCATCCGGCTTGCCCAAGATTCCAACAATTGACCTTCGAGGCCCTGCGTGACAGCGTCATCCGTACTACCCTGTCTTGCCCCTCAATGTGGCCATTGACCATGGCGAGCAGAAAATATCAGTGCAGAGCGGATGAAGATGCACCGGTCACTTTCGTTACCGGAATTTCGGAACAGTACGCGGACGTTGCACCAAGGAAAGCGAAAAGTCATTAGAACTGTTCAGCCCTCTGTCGCGCGTCTCCAAATTCCCCAGTCCCCAACGACAGTCTTCATCGCCTACATTCTCTCAACTCCATGCATCCTAAAGCAGAGCAACGTTGTGGGCCAGATCTGGACCCTTGAAAGAATAGAGGTCCAGCTCGACGCCACGCCGGCCGAGCCCAGCCCAACAGACAATATATCAGCACGCTAGGTACAGCCACCAGGGCACAGAGGCTATCATGGGAGGACAGAAGTCGCCTAACATGCAGGCATCCAGAAGGATCCAGTTCCCAAGATCTTGGCAGTCCGCCAAGGCATCGTATCGCGGGCATACGCAAAATCGTCTACGCCGTTCAGTCATGGCGACAGAATTTGACGGCGTTTAGAAGGATTACATATCGTTTCCTTGCCTTCTCAACTCAAAATGGCGGGTAACACAATTCGGATATGAAATGCAGTCCAGCCTCAGGCTCCGTCGCGAGCCCAGCCTTCCAATGAGTGTTCCGGGGTGCCCTACAGCAGCCTCCTTCGGCTGATTGCGACCCCGGTATGCCTGACGCAGAAGCCTCAGGGGCTGCCATACTGACTTGATGCCGGACTGGTCTGGAGATGGGTATTCTTTAATGCATTCTATTGCTGTGACAAGTGTTTAATTGGGTGCCTCTCCTTCTTGATCGTCATATACTAGGAGCCTCGTGTCTGCTCACAACTTTCGCTCTTGATAGGTAAGACTTCAATTCTCAACGTCCGCCGGTCTCAAGAATGAAGCGATTTCTCGACCTGGTCATCATTGGCAGCGTCACTGCTCTTGTTGAGGCCGGAAGCTTCAAGTGGAATACGAACAATGGTGGAAGGAGATGGTCTCCAGCACACCCAACACTCGGTGTGATGCCATTACTGGGCTCGAACCCGGTGCCGACCAGTCCTCCTAATCTGGCAGAGGCGAGACAGAACAAAAGATCAGCGACGGACAACACCTGCGCATATATCGGTGGAGATCCACGTAAGTTGGCAGAGAAACAAGGGAGTTTCGCGACTTTTTGTTGACATTATTGAAGACTACCCGCTCTACTGCAGTGTCGACTCACTATGCGTCTATAACTCAGTGAGCTCGAATATCGGCTGCTGCCCTGACACCTCGACGACATGTGCCATCTGGACGACATGTTTTGACTCGACCGATGCATCCCTCTACACAACCGATAACGGATATACTCTGTGGTGGTAAGTCGCTTCTGTCCTTGGATCATGAGTCAAAGTGCTATTGTGAATAGCTGACCACGGCTCGCAGTGGAGATTCCGAATACCCCTATTGCAAGACACATCTGTACAATGATGATACGTTCAGGGGATACACCTTGCAAGGGTGTGCAGTGGCAGCAGGCACGGACAGCGTGGTCTACAGTGCAACGCTGTCGTCGGTATCGTCCTCCTCCAGGAAGAGCTCCTCAGCAGCCAACGGCTTCACAACGGTTAGCAGCAGCACAAGGGGCTCTGATCCTGCCACCAGCACCCTTACGACGTCCACTCCGACATCCAGGAGCTCCCCAGCTCCCATCGGTGCGATTGTCGGAGGCGTCGTTGGAGGTATTGCTGTGATCGCACTGTTTGCCTTGGGCCTCGTCTTCCTCCTCCGTAGGAGGAGACGTGATCCAGGCCCAAAAGGCAACCAAACTGCCCAGCAGACATCCTTGAGCCAGTCTGGGGGCTACCCACACCAGCCTCCTCCGTCTCAGCCAGCCATGCAACATCAGTACCTGCAGCACAGTTCTCAACAACCGCCACTGGACCCTGCCACTGGCGGTTTTGCCGCGGCACCTGCCACCTACGACCGAGACTCCATCCAGAAGCCTGGCTTCAAGTACAACGTCACCCATAGCATGTATGATCCTTCGATGACAAGCCCCCCGGACAGCCCACCTTCCCATGGCCAGCATCCTGCATCTGCGTTGCCGGGGTATCATGTTTCGACTACCAGCACGAGTGCTGTAGACCGGCAGCACCCAGGGGCTCACCGCTACGAGATGTCCACTGAGCCATCTGATGGGGAGCTGGGGGAGCTGGCTTGAACCGATGTATGTGCGAGATATGTGTCGAATTGTAAGAATAACAGAAATCATGAATATATATATATTGGGCAGACTTGAGAATATCCAACCCGCATCGACTCTTGCGAACATATGTATAAGACATAGAACCATAGAACTTCTTCGCTCCTCGCCCCTCCCGGACGAACAGTGATGCAATTTGGAATACCTACTGAGTACCTAGGTACCTAGGTAGCCTAGAAAACTATTCTTACTTGAGGTCTGCTCTCCATTCACGTCAACTGGTATGGAAAATGCTGTGACATCACCATGGTGTTGTGATTCCATAAGGAAGGAGCATCGCGACTACTTGGAACGATAACATGTTACTTCCAATACCCCCAGGGCCTCCAGCACTACCTAAGTATCTAACTATCTAGGTACCCAGGTACGACAGTATGCCGCCAGGTGGACGACGACGCCAGGGCAGGAGCCAAGCTTACGAAGATTCCTGTGCTGCGATTTCCACGGGTGCTTTCTACACCTGCCTGGTGTTCAATATGGTGGTGAGCCTAGGTATCAGGTACCTTCCGGTAAATCTTGCACTCGTACTAGCTATCACTCTGTCACCTGCTTGTAAGTACCTAGGTACTACTTCATTCCTTTCTTCTCCCATTCTCTTTTTCTTCTTCCCTCATTCTCTTCTTGCAATATTATCTTCTTTTCATGCGAACAGCGCCCGTCCCTCGGGACCGGAGCGACCTGTAGACGCTCCCAGACACTCGCCCAAATTATATCCACAAACAGTACCCAATGTGATACACCCCTGTCCCTATTGGACTGAGAATTACTGATCAAATCTGCCGAGTCTTTATATTGCGGGGCGATCCCCATGTCCAAGACCCTTTCTGAAGGATTGATGATTTATATCCACTCATTCCCCACACACCATGACACGCTGACATGGCCAGATGGTATGGTAAAGGTCTCGAATGTGTCGTCGTCACAAGCCGAACGACTTCCGAACAGTTCCTGCTTTCCGCGCGGAACTCAATGGACAAATGACTGCGCGAGCTCAGGAGCAGTGCTCCAAGGGCTAGTGGGACTCAGTCTCTTGTGCACTGGTCGATCACACTGTGAGCGGTGAGCCAGGGGTAAGGTAAAGTAAAAGACGAGCCTCTCGATGCCTCTTCGTTACTGCCCGGGTAGGTAGATTTAGATCCCAACTACTCAACCATCCCCCCTGCCCTCAGGTAACCAAGACCTCCCAGGCATCGCAACCATGACTCAAATATTCAGGTACGAGATGACACGCTCCGGATACATAGCCCCGAAGCAGTGATACCTAACAGATGCCCAGCATTGGCGGCACAGGCCATGTAGGCGGCGCGGTCCTCCACAAGCTACTAGAGCAGCACCCCGAGGGCGTACAGGTCAAGGTCTTGGTGCGCAGCGAGGACAAGGCCTCCCGGCTCGTCGCCAAGTACCCCCAAGTCCAGACGGTCATCGGCGACCTTGGCAACCACGACATCATCGAGGCAGCCAGCCGCGAGGCCGATATAGTCATCAACACGGGCCCGGACATCACCCACGGCGGTGCCATCGAGGCGGCCCTCCGCGGTCTCAAGGCGCGCTCCGACACAGGGTCGTCGCCTACGCCCTACTACATCCAAACTTCGGGCGCTTCCCTGATCTGGGACGAGCCAGAGGGCAATAGCGAGGCGAGGTGGTGGGACGATGTAGACGATATCATGGAGCTGAGCACCAAGGGGGAGTCGCACACGCACGCTGTGACAGACAAGTTGGTCCGCGACGCGGCCCCAGACGTCAACGTCGCCATCGTGTCGCCGGGTTTCGTGGCAGGCATAAGCCCGTCTATAGAGCACCCTACTCCCATCACAACCCCCGCGCTCGTAACCACGGCGCGGGCCTTCAGCTGCGGGTTCCAAATCGCACAGGGAGAAAACACGCACGCCTGGATCCACGTGCTGGACCTGGCGCGCATCTTCACGACGCTGGTCGACGACGCGCTCGCCACGCTGGGCGGGACACCGATCGAGAGACCCGGACAACTACCGCTGTGGGGCCCCGATGCGTATTACTTTGGCACAGGAGAGGATGTGCCCTTTGCCGACTTCATGAAAAACTTGGTGCCGGTCCTCCATGAGCAAGGTGTCATAAGCAGCCACGAGATCGAGTCTGTCAATGTCACTGAGGCTGCGAGAATCAGCCTGGCCGGGCCCGGTGGTGAGTATGACCCGGATGCGGCACCACCTCCGCCGGACTCGTGGGCCATGCACATTGCTATAATGTATGGCGTCAATATGCGGATACGGGCGTCGAGGATAGAGAGGTTGGGCTGGAAGCCCGAGCAGGGTTCCGTGGTGGATACGTTCAAGGACATCGTGCCCGCCTTTCTCAGCTGGGAAGCTCAGAGCAAGAGTGCCTAGGAGAAGCGGCCAGGGCGGTTTTCATCAATGGCTGCCTAGACTAATGCGCTACACAGTCACCGGCTGTGTAGACTCGGCCATATAAGCTCGAAGGGTGCATTCGAATGAAAATACAGCAATTCTCTACACGCAGATACATATTTTGACCTGCAAGTGAGCCGGCTAGGAGATTTGAGGGTTTGATTAAGGGGCACTTCATGCAGGAATGAGTCTCACAATTCTTTATATTAGCCTTGCGTGTGACCCTGCTTCTCCTTGAGTCGAACTTGTGCTTCTATGCACCTGCCAGCGCCCTTCCTATGAGAGACAGGGCCCGTTCACTGTGCTGCATTTGCAAGGCCAAATCTCTGCCCTTGGGACTCATTTTGCCCCAGGTCTTCCGCAGGATGTTGATGATCTTCTCGTCATCATCGGCGGTCTTCTTCTCGAAGTCGTCGAACTGGTCGTCGAGGAACACGAGACAGGCCACATCCTCAAGGGCCTGGGTCTCCTCGTTCGTCGCAAGGTTCTGCTTGTTTATCAGGGCAGCAATACGATCCAGATCGGCCTCCGGAATGGGGGGATCCAGGGATGCCAGGAGCTCCTTGACTTGTGCCGCGGCCTGGGACTTTTGCTTCGCCCTCCACGTGAGGTAGCCAACCCGAGTCATGGGATAGCTGCTGCGTGGTAGCTCCCACCTTTCATCCGGCGCGTCAGTCTCAAGGTCACAGTCACGTCACGTCACCCATGCAAGAGTAAGATAGAAAAGAGGAAGAAGAATAAGCAAAAGGCAGGACAGACCGTCTGAAGTGCTGTGCCCTACAAGCGAGCTGCAGCGCAGGGGAGGCGTCTGGCGACCTCAAGGCGAGGAACCGCGTCATCTTCTGGGCGTAGTGAAGCTCATATGGCACGTCCTGCGCCGAGCCATCTGGGAAAGGGGTCCTGGTGGGATCCTGAGCGTGAGCCTCGTCAATGAGCTTCAGGCCTGTGACGTAGCTGCCCTCGAGGGGTGGGAGAGATGCCATGGTGAAGTTTTGTGATTGGTTGGTTGGCTGGTGACTTTTGGTCCGGTGAGTTTGGAGTGCTCCTTCCCAAAGGTGATCGATCGTCTCGTTCTCTGACAGAGGAGCAGCAAGAGGAGCTTAAAAATGGTATTCAATGGTGTCAGTGTGATTACAGTTAGATACACACCACAAGAGTCAGTTAGAGTTTGACCATGTTATATGACTAAGCGCGTCTGTATGATACGTGATTGGTCGGGAAAGTCAGACCACCAAGACCTCATCCGTCGAATCCGCCGGTGATTCGAACATGTTTCGGCTTTTGAACTAGTTGTATGTCCCCGTGGTGGTATTGCGTGATAAAGTCATAGGTTCCGAGGTGCCTGGATTCAAGAGTGGGAACTTATGGTACGAGAGCCCACTAATCAAGTGGTCGAGATATAGTAATGTACGGGAGCATACGGGATGCATACAATGAACAGAGATGGCCCAGCATGGCAGTATTGCACCACTTATTATATCGGATATTCCCATACCTATCCAGTTGTCTTGCCGCACTTCTTGATCAAGAATAGATTTGTTTTCCATGTATTCTAGTGAGCATTGAGCACCGTATGCTCGAGGTAGGAGAGCAGGTCACTATGGTGATCAATTGCTATAACTGTTTCACTATTTGCCCATATCTCTCTGTACATTGATATCCTGTACCATCATCTTCGTATTGATGTATGGAAGACTATCATAAATCGAATCCTACCACGATAATTAGAGCTGTTGCCACACATTTATGCCATGCTACGTTTTGTTGTAGAAGTGAGCACTTACATTGATTATATGGATGGATGTTTCTTGCGAAGCACTTACAAGATCTCGGTGCAGGTCAATATTGAGAGACCACATAACAGGGTTGGATTGTTGGCATTCGAAATATGACATATTACAGGCTTCCATGCGTAAGTATATTCCGGACTGGCATCTCTGAACCTGCTCTGTTTGCTGAAGGTGTTCGTGAGCAAAACCATGAAATAAGCTTATATGTTCGACAACCATCATCTGCCAGCAATAAGTAATTCACTTGAGTGAGGACCTTGTCGGACGTATGCTATCTGCTGTGGGTGGTAGGCAAGAAGAGATCGGACAAGACTGCTGGAAAGTTACTTGGGGACCTGAACCGTTCTCAACCTTCAGCACCGTCCTTCAGTCAAACGATGTACCTGGGTAGCCCAAGTTCTAGCAAGATAGCAATTCTATCCAGTACCTTTTTTTCCCTAGAGCTCGTCACTCGAATAACTTTACAGTTTATCGAAACTTCGCACTTCGCACTTCAGTCTTTCTAATACGCGTTGTCCTGTCTTCACAAATGCGCACAACACCCTCAGCGTGAAAGGAGCGTTTGGAGAAAACCATATCATCGCAATTACCTTCCTCTGGTTGCCAACCAAGCATTACAAACCAGTCATCATGTCTTCCCTCAACCCATCCATCAGAGGCAAGAAGGGCGAGCGCGTCGCCTTTTCTGACTGCAAGCTCGAGCCCCTCAACCTGCTCATCCCCGGTGGCGCCCCGATCCTGGTCCCCAAGCACAAGGCCTGGCCTGGACAGAAGAAGAGAGAGAGCACCCTGGTCAGAGTTCCCCTATCCGCCAAGGACTCCTACGACGCCACTGAAGAGGACAAGGATCTGGGGGAGCGGCCTGCGTCCAAGCTGAAGTCAAGGAAGATCAGCCAGGCTGTAGCAAAGGCAGAGAAGAAAGCAGATGGCTCCTGCAGGAAGGACACCAAGAAGCCGAAGAAAGCCAACACCGAGGGAGGCGATCGCAAGAAGCTCGAGAAGCGCATCAAGGAGCAAGAGGACTACATCGCGAAGCTCAAGGCGAAGTACGCAGGAAGCAAGATTACTGGAGCGAAAGCACGCGACGAGGCCAAGCCCGAATCCGATACCGCAGTTACCACATCCAGCGATGACGACGACGGGCGCAGCAGGAGCAGCAGCGCAGAAGCGACCGACGGGAGCGAGAAGGTGCGCGAGATGCTCTCGAGCCTCAAGATCAAGGCAGCCGGCGCCGACGCCGACCCGTTCACGCCCTCGGAGGACGCGCAGATACTGGCGCGCAAGGAGGCCGGCGAGTCCTTCAGGACCATCGCGGAGCACATGAAGCGCCCCAGGAAGCAGGTCTCCAAGCGGTACAACGAGCTGCTCGAGGCCGGGAAGACGGTCGACACGGTCTGCAGCGGCGGTGACGGCGAGGGGGGAGCGGCCACCGACGCGGCCACCGCGGGCGAGAGCACGGGCGGTGCGGCGACTGAGGGCGAGGAGACGGGCGGCGAGAGCGGCGACGCGCCGGTGGCTGATGGGGATTTCGGGGGGCTGTTCGACCTGGGCGAGCTCGCGACCAGGCTGGAGGCCGTGGTGGCTGAGCAGGACGGCACGGACGACAAGGAGGAGAGTACCGAGGACAAGAACAAGAAGAAGAAGAAGGACAAGGATAAGGATAAGAAGAAGAAGCAGGAGGCCTCCCCATCCTCAAAGAAGCCCAAAGCCAGCAAGAAGGGCAAGGACCGGAACCCGACCGAGACCCTCGCCGGCGGGAACCCGAAGGGCGGCGAGTCCGGCTACGAGAGCGGCTCCGAGGCCATCCCCGAAGACATCGGCACCCGCCTCTACATCAACCAATACGCCAAGCGTCTCCTCCGCGACAAGGACGCGATCCCCGAGGCGGACGAGCGGTTCGACGAGGACGACTGCATCCTCCTCGCGCTGGCCGAGGGTCAGCACAGGCACGGCCGGTGGGAGCAGATCCAGGCCAGGTTCGCGAACCTGACCGGCAGGATGGTGCCCCTCGAGGTGCTGAAGTACAAGTTTGGTGAGGCTGAGAAGCCCGAGGACTACTAGGCCTCTGTGAGTCTATACGGCTTCTAGAAGGAAAGGGCGTGGGACAGTTTCACCGGTTGGTATGTGATCTATGGGTTTTTATTGACCCCAAGGAGATCAAAGTCTCGACTAGCAGTCTCATCAGAGGTCAAGCGCATGCCAGACATATGCAGAGAGTACGAACAGAACGAAAGAGGAAGGAAAAAGCCAACGAAAAGTAGGACCATTTGACTGGAAATGGCGCGGAGGACCATGAAGGAATTGTGCTCCCATGACAAATGTGCAGAAAGCTTTAATGACAACACTGACGACGGATGTTTTGATGCCGCATGACAGAAGAAACGAAAGACATAATGATTGAGTAAGGACGAAGGAGTTATCAGCTACCAATGCGGACAACGAAGCATACGCACTGATTGGCCATGAGGCAACTATGTATCGGGATCAAGATGGCTGCCATACGCTGACTCCGGTATATGGATATATGCTGGCAGTAACAAGTCAAGTTTTGGGCACCAAGGTACTATTGAAAGGTTTCTGGTTGCCTACAATGTCTTCCCAGGGGCTGTCTAAGTACATCTGAGGATGACTAGCAGCAGTGAGATTAGTTCAGTGAAATACGGGCACTGACATGTGTTGACGGTGTGCTCCATTGTCCACGTATATACGTCCGTGAATCACAAGCCCGAAATTGTTGAGGGCAGAATTCCAATGCTAGCATTTGTCTCCAGGTTGGATATAGATGAAACTAAAACAGTGCTGCCAAGTACCTTCCGAATGAAGGCTGGGGGCAGCAAGCTGCTGGAAAGCTGCCCATCATCTGTACTCGTGTTCAGATTGATCAACCAAGGTAATAAAGGGTATCCAGACCCCGACATATATACCCAGCCTAAAGTGGGATTGCGATATCTTCCTCCCATGACACGTTTTGGTATCTCTGGTTATAGTATACACATTATTTGTCCCCTCTCGCCGGAGGGACAACCTAGACACTTATGCCCATGTCTGGCATATGATCAAGATGCCCTCGTCCTCGGCCTCGGCTTCGTTCTGCGCCTATTGGCCATGCTGATATTTTCAGCCTTGCGGCCCTCTTCTGCGCTCTCAAACCGCTCGTGGCCAACGGTAATGACCTTGACCACATTGCCGAAGCCGACGGCCGCGCTGCTAGAACCAAGCTTCACTATAGGACCTAGGTCTGAAACTATTAACCCCGCGGGGTCGTCTGGCGCGATGAACGGTGTTGTTTCGATGTCACCTTCCTTCGCTAGCCTGCTTATGACCCATATTTCCCAGGGCTCGTCGGACTTTGGATGTCTCGGCGGGGAGCCGGCGTTACGTCGCCGGCGTAGACTAGAGTGGGCAAATACTGGAAGCTTTTCTTTGACTGGACTCCTCTGTCTTGTGTCTTCTTTCTTTCTGATGCCAAGGATACATCCATTGCGCAAGGGCGTCCATACTCCTGGGTTGCGGATTCGGCGAGTGATCTGCCTCGCCTCAGCCCATGTACAGGTAGTCCCAGCGGTACGAACCGTCGCATCTGAGACACAGATGCTGTCACAATTCTCGCTGGGGAGATAAGTTTGCAAAATCAGATCCCCGTCATCTTCACTGACATAGGCTAGAGTCCACGAGGACACAGTTGCTCTGCCCTGTGGCCCCACCCTTTGTCCATGGTGGACGAAGTTCACCGACCGTGGCTGGCTTACTTCGGTCTGGAACGTGTGTACAACATTCGACCCTTGCAGATCGACCAGATCAACGCCCTGGGAGCGGACGATTAGGTAGGCTGAGAAGTCTTGGACCGGTAGCAGGAACTGTGGCTCCTTGCTATCCACCGGCTCAAACATCACCTCCGCAGGTGCCCATGTACCATCGTGGAAAGCGACACGATATATACTAGCGCGACGGGATAGGGCGATGATCGATATGCGGGGCACAGGATGGATTGGTGTGGCTGAATCGTGATTTATCTGTCAGCCGATAGTCCACGGGACTTCTATAAGGAAAAAGAAGAAAGAAAATGCGTACCTTGCTCCGTAATAGACACGGCACATGCGAGAGGGCTCTTGCAGACCATATGTTCGGCGAAATCAGGGACGTCGGGCCACAGTTCCACCATCATGCCATTTCGTCCCACGACTATAATGGACTTTGAGCCTGTTTTTCTGGTCGGACCGAAGAAGAAAGCCTCAGGTTTCTGAGCGTACAGTTCGACCGGCATCGAAGGGCCCCATTGTTGCTCACTGATGCTCCAGAGAAGCACTTGGGTTGTTGTCAATAGCGCCAACCACTCCGAGTCATCGTCGACAGCCATTGCCAGAACTGGGAAGGGACTCTCCAATGGAGACCTGGGCCTGCCCACCATATGGCTAGCGAGTTCATGGCGCATGTTCCACACCCTTATCCTACGGTCAAGTCCAACAGAGATAACATGACTGTCAGGGGCGGCTGCCAACTTTGCAACATCCAATTCGTGCCCATTCACCAGGTTCTTGACCGAGATCAGAGGCTCGTCGTCTATGTCGTCCTCACCTCGGGCTTCCGCCATCTCATCCCACAGTAAGTAATTCATCAGGAGTCTGACCAAGGCTACAAGGACGAGAACCGTAACGAAGAAAGGCGTTAGCTGATGATGAACAAAGTCGTAGACCGCATCCGGGAACCATCGGGTGCCTTGAAGCGGGTTTCGATTTGCACCTTTCAGAACGAAGATGACTGGATCATAGACGCGAGAGATATAGCTGTGTGCCGATGGCTTGATGACATTAATTACCTCCTTGGCCGTCTCATGATCTTGGAGCCGCAACCAGGACGTCGGACTGCGAGCCTGATGTATCTCGGCATATGGGCAAGGCGAGGGTTCTGGATCGCTGGTATTCCAAAGGAGGCGTAGCAGCCCCGCGGGGCTCCGTGCGTTGACACTCTCAAAAAAATGCCATTGTGCCACAAGGACGAAGCCTAGCATCACAATGGTTCCTGCAATGCGGGTCGATAAAGCTATCCTCCCCTGTAGAACCGCATCCACTAGCGATTGACGGGACTGGCCGTTCGAGGACGATCTGGTGTTCGATAGACTCGCCTTCTCCAAAGAATCGCTGAGCTCGGTTCGGCGCACATCGACACTCAAAACCGCGAGGAAGAAGGTCGAGAGATAGAAGAAATCAAATAGTATGGCGATGGCCGCGAAGGCGCAGAACGCGGACACCCCTGATGAGACTATCCTGGATAAGCCCCAAAGAATCAAGAAATTCTGCGCGACGCTAGTAAGCGCAACATGCCCTGTCTCGCCGAACGCATATCCAATCCGGCTGCTCGTACTGTGGTCGGAAGGCGTAAGGATGACAGAGTTGATCAGCCGGAATATGTTCTCCAGGCTCATTGCTGTGAGAACCAAGGGATAAGCTGCCCTCGGGATCCTGGAGAGATCGATGCGGAGAAGCGCGCAGACCGTCAGGCTGGAAATAATTGACAGAGCAATCTGCACTACTACTGTCACGATCAAACCAAGTTTCGATTTCACCGCCCTGATCTTGCTCAAACTCAACAGGAAGTATGTAACGGTCAGCGAGTATGCCAGCGAGAGCACAATGACATCCTGTATCGATATCGGACGGAACTGAAACTCGTATAGCTGAGAACCCAATGACACGCCATCTGGTGGGAAGACGTCCCATTTGTCGTTCAAGCGAGCGGCGAGGCCCTGTATCTTCCGCTCCCACTGCTTTCCGACTGGGGAGTCTGGTCGGTGGAGCAGGGTTATTACCAGCGCATCAGCAGCAACAAGCCGCCTGTCCTCGTAGATCTTGCCACTGAATACAATCGAATGTCGTAATGTGATGTTGACCGAGGTCGGCTGTGTCTTCTTTTCGTTGACCGTGTCGAGGAGACTCGGATCTCGCTCAATGTTCTCGGCATCGCAAGCCCAGTACAGCAATGGGGAATGGAAGAACCACGACTGGTTGTTAAGGCCGTTGATGACATGGAAGATATCCCTCTCATCCCGCAAGAGGTCGGCATGCGGGTCTAGCAAGTCGATGCTATTCGTCGATTGCCGAGGATCAAAGTCGGTGGTCGGGCCTAACACCTCAGCCTGCAGCTCCAGCGCCCCTAGTAGTACCTCGCGGTCGAGTGCTTTCATGTAGCTCCCGTGCACCCAAATGGTACGCATTATGACATCAGGCTCGACGACATGTTTGTCGCCGGCGAGGGGGTGGGCGTCGGTCCAGACATGGAGAGGAAGATTAGGAGCAGCGATTGTAAAGTCGGTGGTGTAAAGGAAGGGAAAGGGATAGATGAGGATGCCGGCGACCGCCACGGAAATGAGGAGCGTGGTAAGAACATGTCGAGCTGCGTATTTCCCAT
This sequence comes from Cytospora leucostoma, assembly GCA_003795295.1. Taxonomy (NCBI): domain Eukaryota; kingdom Fungi; phylum Ascomycota; class Sordariomycetes; order Diaporthales; family Cytosporaceae; genus Cytospora; species Cytospora leucostoma. Next base: position 26,644 of record LKEB01000105.1, read on the forward strand.
AGCGGGTTAAGGCATCCCGTAGAGGGTGACTTGGCGGCAGTATAGGGGCCTCAGTCGTCCTTTTTGATAAAACACAACATTAATACATTTACTATAAGACTCGTTTGACCGGTGTGCATCATGAGAGCAAAATGGACCTACCCTCGGAACGGGTACAGGAGATACCAAATCATCACCAATAAATCAACCGAGGAAACCCAGGACTCGAGCTGGTAATGGAGAGGGAAAGAAGGGATGGTGAACAATGCATGCTTGGCACCGAGATGGTGAGAACAAAGTCGACCAGATCAAGATCCACCCAACAAAGCTGTTCCAGCATTAGTGACTGGGTCGGGCAACTGAGCGGGTAGCCCTCAGAGCGTTGAGGAAGCCCAAAGTTGCTCCGCCGAGAGACAAATACAAGACGTTGAGCCGTCGTCCAGCAGGGCGGCCGTGGGGCGCCCGGCAGACCTGGGAGCGGACTCACGTGCGTAGGTAGCTGGAGTCAACTAAGATGGGGAAATGTATCGGCATGCTGCTCGGAAGACGCTGAACCCGATCGGGGGGAAAGGAAGTTCCCAGGAGCAAGAGTGGCCGTATGTGAGGGCAAGGTCCCGCGGCCAATAGCTACCAGGGAGGAAGCATGAGGAAAACCCTAGAACGGCGGGGTGGAGTATGCAAGGCTGCGGTCTATGATCTAAGGCCTGGGCCCGCTTTCCTGGGGGCCCGGAAGTGGAACTGCTCGAGAAGCTCTGTGTCCGCATTAAACCCGTCGGGACTTTTGAAGACGCCTTTCCTCAAGGAAAGACTGACGGCTTCACGGTGCAACTCGAGATGACGCAGCTGGTGTGGGCTCCGAGATACCCAGCTCAAGCATTATCGGTCCGCGAGTCGTAGGTCCTACTCCACTGGTATGTTGGAATAGAGATACACGCTTGGTGACGATTGTATTCTAGAGCATCCCCGAGGTGAAGCCGGTCGAAAGGTGGACTGTCGATGCGTTACGTACTTGCCAACAAGTGGGATGGTTGCCTGAGGTTTCTTGGACTTTTCGGGGAGCTTTCCACCGCCGAAAGTGATGTCCAAGGTGAAGCAGGCAAGGGTGTACGTACCTAGTAACAGGTTGCTGAATCGTATGACTGTCCCAGGTGCCGAGTTGGCCAGTGGCAGGAGAGCAAAACCTTGGAAATTATCGTTGATTGGTGCACAGACGTAGTTGATGGTGGGGTGGATAGGAAGACTAGTTCAGTTCATTGTTGACCTTCCCAGTATGGCATGATAGGTCTGACGGGATCGAATTGGCAAGCTGTAACGTGGAAGCCGGATGCGCTGCAGTATGAAGATCCGCGGACTCTCCCCTGCCACATGACACCAAGAGAAAAGAGGCTAAGCGTATAGTGTGTATAGTGTATAGTGTATAGTGTATCGTGTAATGTGTATGATATGCAGGCATGTAAACCAGGGTGAAACATATGAGGACGAAAAGGAAAGAAACTAGTAGATATTGGGGGGGGGGATGCCGGGTCTAGGTACCTATATCGATCCGACCCGAAACTTTGGGCATAGGGTTACGATGATGTACGAGGATGGTGATTGTCAACATGGGATGGCATGGCATGGGATGAGATGGGATGGGATGGCGATAACGGTGCCG
>LKEB01000105.1:28290-61404 GCA_003795295.1 Cytospora leucostoma
GGAAAGAAAAGATTTCGCCGGCGCGTGACTGGCTATATCTCAAGGCCGACAGACAAAAAGGGAAGGAGAAGTTCTTCAAGCTTGAAGGAAGGAAACGACCGTCCTAGGTACCTACCTAGATACAAGGAGGTAGCTCGATACACCGATACAACCATCGATCGTGGTAGCGACGGTACGTACCACGGTACTTGGTGGTGGTCCGTGCGCATCGTCACCCAGACTTGTCCCTTCTCTCCTTTTCAACTCTTCAACCTAATCTCCATAAAACCTTGAGAGGTCGAGGCCCAGGTTGGCAAGTCAATTCGAGGTCGAGGCCGGGGATACTTGGATTGTTCATCGAGGCTGGGACGGTTGCTCTGTCGGGGAAATTGTCGCACCGGCGCTGTCTCACTAACAGCATCGTCCTTTTTCTTCTTATCCAAAGTCTCGTGCGTGACGCCCAAAATGCCACATTGCCTTGGATGGCCACTAGTCGTGGTGCTTGGCCGAAGGCTTTGAATAGCAGGAACCTTGCCTGAGAACTAGAGACGGAGGAAAGACCAGGAGGATGGCAGTTGACGGCACTGATGCGTGAATTTGGAACCTCGAGACACCCTACTTCGCGAGGTCGTCATGCAGAGGGGAGCAGGGAGGCTCTTATACCCATCAGCCCGACTGGTTTACATATAACTGTCATAATATATCATCACCGGCTTCCTCATCTTCACAAGCCAGCACGGATTCCAAGTTACAGATTACTACTGCGTTACAACTATCACGCCACTTTCGGGGTCTCATCAGACGATTTTACACTGCCCCGCGCTCCAAACATGGTAAATCTCGGCCCTGAGTGGGTACCCGGCTTCAGGTCCCGCATCCCGTCGTCGGAAACCCGCCTTTACCAAGCCCTCGGACCTCAGCCCTCTCCCTCCTGCATGCTTCATCACCGCTCGGGAGCAAGGGGTTTGATCATTGTGAAATCACGGTCCGATACGCGCACTCAGCTCCCTGCTTCTCGGTTCTTCTTAAAAACGACGACATCTCATCCGCGAGGCTGACCCCTCTGACCCTGTGGTGCCACCCGCTTGCCCGGTGAGGCTGTCAGATCCCGGACATGGACCAACCAATCGCTGATCCCCTGGCGGAGCTAATCACGACCTACAACGAACTGAACAGCCCCGTCATTGAGGAGCTGGATGAAGAACCCAGCCCACTCGAGTTCATGCGATATGTCTCGCGGAACACCCCGTTCGTGGTGAGGAAAGCCGCGGCCACCTGGCCTGCCACCAAGGATTGGAACGCCCAATATCTGGAGGGATGCCTGCGAGACCAGACCGTCAATGTTGCAGTGACCCCAAAAGGGTTTGTGAAATTGCTCCCAACTGCTCCTTTTGTCTCATCCAGGCAGTACAGCTGTACTGCAGGATCTGTCACACCCCTTGCATATTTTCTCTTGTTCTCACACGTCATGTGCTCGTTCTAATTCCTGTTCCGTCTGGTCAGAAACGCCGACGCTCCTACATGGCATGATGAAGACGGCGAGCTTGTCTTTGCGAAGCCATGGGAGGAAGACCAGGCTTTCCCTGAATTCCTTGACTACGTGAGGCGTCAGGAAATAGATGCTTCATTCCCCCAAGAAGCTGAGATCAGATACGCCCAGACTCGTAAGCACGAGCCATACCTCTTCCTTCTCTTACACACTCCTGTCCAGTGCTGGTCCCCGTCCAATTTGTCTGATTTCTCATACAAATAGAGAATGACAACCTTCGTCATGAATACGTCTCTCTTTTCAACCAAGTCCAGCGCGATATTCCATTTGCACGGATTGCACTAGAGAGAGAGCCAGAGGCTATCAACATGTGGTAGGTACCCAAATAGAAGGCCACCAAGTGCGCCTTACTGGCAGGACGACGTGATTGCCCGCTCCAAGACGTCAACATTGTAGCTCACCCAGACGAACAACAGGATCGGTAATTCTCGCTCCGTGACAGCCCTTCACAAGGACAACTACGAGAACATTTACGTACAAATCCAAGGACAGAAACATTTCGTGCTGTTGCCGCCTCACTCTCACCCCTGCGTCAACGAGAAGCCCCTTCGGCCCGGTACATACGCCCGGAACGATGACAGCCAAGGGTTGCGGTTGGTAATGGATGCCGGCGATGAAAGTGACCAGGAGGTTCAGCGTGTCCCCTTTGCAATATGGGACCCGGACTGCCCTGACGACAATGCGACGCCTTACTCGAGGCTGGCCGAGCCGATGCGTGTCACTCTGGGACCGGGCGATATGTTGTACTTGCCGGCCATGTGGTGAGATGCAGTCCTTCCCTTCCCGGCTTACCTATGCTGTTCGTTGTTGCCAATCCAGCGGGGTCTATCTAACACAGGCGATGCCATAGGTACCACAAGGTCTCTCAGTCGTGCTCAGAGGAGGGTATCTGTGTTGCCGTGAATTACTGGTGCGTACAGCCCTCCCTGGCATAGCGCGTGCATGTTCTTGTCTTCTCGGCAAACCACTAAGCATGTTGCAGGTATGATATCGAGTTCAGCGGCCCACTCTACCCGTTGACCTCTTTCGTGAGGTCAGTAAGTCTACAGAGCGGCAGTCAGACAGCTACATAGCGCAGGCGAGCTTCAAGTCCATGGAGAAATGTGGGAGAAGGTAAGCGAGAGAGAAGGATCGTGTGCGATGTCCAGGCACTATCTATCTTGGCAAAAGCAAAAAGGTTCCACTGGCGACACGAGACAAGATGTCCAAAGGCACCTCATTCCTGGTCGTGAGAGTGACCGCCAGTACAGGCAGACAATGGTCCACATTTCTTCCATAAGAGATACTGTATGCCGAGAGGAAGAAGTAATCGAAGCGCAGCAGATGACCTCTCCTATATGCTCGGTGTAGATGTGTGACAGAGCCGCCATGGCACCCTTGGGGGGCTCGGTCTAGCATCGGTGAAATCAGGATGCTATGACCTGCTTCACAGTAGGCCGCCCCTAAACATCACTATTAACGGACAGCTTCAGGGGATGTATGAACAAAATAGGGGCTGGCTTGGCAGTGCTCGGTCAACTGTTTGGCAGCTGCTGGTGGTGGCTGGCGGGATGACCCGCCATTATGCAGGCGCCAGGGGTAAGCTTAACCCGGCGGCGGGGGCCCGGTGGTGTGCCCCATCTGCCAATGCATCATCACCTCCATAGCTTGGCTCGATCCCCGACAGCTGTCCTGTGATGATAATAATAATAACAATAACAAACAACCACAACGATGGCATTACTACCTCCCAAGCTCTTCTCCGGTGACGTATAATATTATAGAAAGCCGATTCTCATAAAGCTTCAACAACAAAACCTCGGAAGCGGCATCCACACGCCCTATGCACTCCCTCCTCTGCCGCCCAACAACGACAAAATGTCACGGTTCAGCAGGGCGTCGGGCCCTCAGAACACGAGCATCCTCAACACCCTCCGCGCCGCCGAGATGATGGACGTCAAGGCCGCCCTGCCGGCCGAGATCATCGTCACGATCCTCGACTACCTCCCCGTCTCCGACCTCATCCGCTTCGCCCGCACCTCCAGCCGCATGCGAGAGATGGTCTATGACGATACACGATGGGTCGCACGCCTCAAGAGCATGGGCCTGTGGAACGAGGTGGAGGCGCGCCGCCGTTTCGAAGACGCCCTGCGGAGGAGGAAAGAGGCGCAGGAGAGGGAGGCCCGCGAGCGCGCCGCCGCTGCCGCCGCCGCCACTGGTATCGGTGCTGGTGGGGTTAACGGTCACGTCCCTCATGGCGCCGCTGGGCGACAGATAGGGGTGGGGAAGGCGCAACCTTCCACGGTCTTCTTTGACGCGTCCATCGAGGAGGAGAGACGGAGGAGGCAGAGCCTGGCTGCCAAGGCGGCAGCGGCGACGGCACCGAACCCGTTAGCGGACCTGCGGGATGGGTTCGAGACGTTGGCCGTGGCCGGGACTACACATCACGATGAGAAGCAGGCCACGGACCCCCTCTCGGACCCGGAGGCGCTCTTGCAGGTGCTGAAGAACGTGAGGAGTGTACGGGGGCGCGCGAGGGAGGAGTACGGGAAGGTCTATGGTGCCCTAGGGCCGTTCTACTTCGACCTGGTACGAGCCAAGAGCCATGCCGATCCGGCAGTGTTCAAGATGTTCAGGGACCCCGAACGGCAGGCGCAGATGATGTCCAACCTGCACGTCTTCGCGAGGAGCGACTGGGCATCTGGGTGGGCACAGAGGGAGGAGAAGCTCACGCGGATGACCAACATCTTCGAGAGCGCCGTGCTCCGCGAGTTCGAGCAGGGCTACGAGGCCTGGGACGTCGACGGGCGGATGAGGCGGTATGCGCACGTCTTGGATACGTTGAACAGTCATGCTGGTGTGGATCTGTTCATCCACAAGCACCCGATATTCTCGGATCAGGAGGTCGTTGCGGACTCGATCGATTGTATAAACCAGGCGCCTGCAAATGACATCACGCTGGCTCCCTCACGGCTTTTCTTCGAGAAGTTGACGAGCAAGCTGGATGAGCAGGCTGCAATCATCGAAAAGATATTCCCGAACCCAGGAAGGGTGTTCTGGGCACTTGTGGACAAGGTGAGGGAGGACCTGATAATGGACTATTCGACTTCGCTATTTGACGAGGCTCGTGATCGGAGCATAGAATCGTACCTCAGGGGCGTCTCTGGCGTGTTTGAACAATGTCTTTCATGTCTGAGGTCATTCCACGTGCCTCAATCAACCCCCGAGGACAACGAGGAGCGGGCGAAAGAGCAAGCTTACAGAGTCGTTGAGCCTCACCTAGACCTCTACCTGCAGGATGAGCTCGAGTTCTTCGAGAATGCGGCGGAGCAGGAGGTGGGAGACTGGGAGAGAAAGCTGTCAGAGCAAGAAGCGACCATGGAATCGTTTTATATGTCCAACTTCACAAAGCCGGTGGACAAGAAGGATTTCTTGAGCTCGTTCAAGAAGACGATCATGATGCCTGTAACGGCACTCCCCTTTGGCACGTCAGCAAACAAGCCTGCACCGGACGCGGCTGCCAATAACGACATCGCCACCCTACAACCACCGACGTCTCAGATACCGGACAGGACGTCAAGCCCTTTCCCCGACAAGGCACCCACCGACGAACTCGCAGCGAAAGCCGCGCTCATGGCCTCGAGGTTGGAGGGCATCAAGTCACTCTTCAGCATCGAGGTGGCCCTCACCCTGTCCCACATGGCCAAGGTCAGCCTCGGGCGGGCCGCAGTGCTCATCCAACTCGGCGGACAGGCCGGCGAGGAGGCGCGCGAGCAGTGCGCGCAGATCTTCATCAGCCTGCTGCGCATCCTCGGCGACCGGCACATCAAGCCGGGCTTCGAGAAGGCCGTGGACCACCTGGCGGGCTACAAGGCGCGCGAGGTGACGGACCACAGCCCGCAGAGCGGCGTGGCGCCGCTCGTCACCTTCATCGAGCTGGTCAACGTGGGCGACCTCATCTCGCAGATGGTGGACGTCTTCTACGAGCAGCAGCTGGCGGCGCCCCGGATCGCCGACCGCAACGACTTCCTGGACCAGTCGGGCATGGCCAAGAAGAAGTTCGAGCAGATGCTGGACGAGAGCGTGGCGGCGGGGCTGAACAAGGGCATCGACGTGCTGATGGACGAGGTCGAGTACGTCTGCGCGACGACGCAGCTGCCCACGGACTACAACCCGGTCAGCCCGGACGCCACCGGCGGCGGCGGGCCCGGGGGGTCCGGGCCGGACAAGAGGTCGAGCGTGTCGAGCTTCGCCTCGTTCGCCAGCCAGCACCACCACCACCACCACCAGGGGAAGCAGCCGGCGCACGTGGCGGACCTGGGACCCACGCCGACGGCGCGGCGGGTGGTGGAGCTGGTCAGCTCGCACACGTCGATGCTGGTGGGCAGCACGGAGAAGACGATGCTGGAGGTGTTCAACGCCGAGGTGGGGCTGCGGCTCTTCACGGCCGTGTGCAAGCACCTCAAGCGGCAGCGGGTGTCGACCGAGGGCGCCACCAAGCTCATCGCCGACTGCAACCTCTACTTCGAGTACGTCCAGACGCTGAGGAACCCGGACCTGCTGGCCTACTTCAAGGCCCTGCGCGAGCTGAGCCAGATCTACCTCATCGACCCGCGCCACTCCAAGGATATGGCGACCATCATCGCCGACGGGGACAGGTTCGGGGGTATCTTCCGCGCCGAGGAGGTCTATGAGTTTGCGGAGAGGAGGGCGGATTGGTATCAGGTCAAGAGGGACGTCGAGAGGGCTATGTATGGGCTTGAGTGCTGTGTTATGTGAGGAGATACCCACTTAACACACTGCTTACTGCATGGAGAGGGGAAGTGGGGAGGGTGTAGTCTTGTTTGAAGCGACATGACCTGCATTTCAGGATACTGCATTCAGAAAGATGAATATGTATATATATCATGGGGGCACACCTGTATAGCATAGAAATCGGGGAAAGGATGACAGCCTTGCAAATGATTAAGAACCCCCCTCCCAGATGCTTAAGCTATAAGTCTTTCCAGAAACTCCTGCACCCCGGGGTCCATGCTTTAGTCAGATGATCCACCCCCTCCCCTACCATAAACGCCGTATGATGCTGGTTATTTCTTGGTTCCTGGGCCACCGGTAGGCCACATCCCTATCAGAGTAGACATGTCTTGGCGGCCCCCTTTGCCTATTGCATTCCCTACTTCCTGGCGCCAAAGTCCAGCTTGCGCGCCACTTTACCAGTCCGGTCGTCGTTCACCACGCCCGGCCTCCTCTTGAGGTCGGCGCCCATCTTCTCCTCGCCGCCGCCGTCGCCCCCCTTCCTGGGCAGGTCCTGCTTGCGCGTGGGGCGGGGCTCGGCGTGCCACCAGGGGTGCTCGAGCATGCCCCTGGCGGTGATGCGCCTCCTTGGGTCGAGGGCGAGGGTCCTCATCAGCAGGTCCACGCCCTGGTCGCCGACGGTGCCGAAGGTGCCCAGGAAGTCCAGCTTGGTGCGCTCCGGCACCACGGCCTCGATGGGGTTGATGTACTCGGGCAGCTTGCTGACGCCCGGCCAGTTCTCCTCGGTCGGGGTGCCGATCTGCTGGCAGATGAGGCGCATCTGGTCGAGCTCCGTGTTCCCGGGGAGGTACGGCACCCGCAGGATCATCTCGGCCATGACCGTGCCCACGCTCCAGATGTCGACCGCCCCGCTGTAGTACTTGGCGCCGTAGAGGAGCTCGGGGGGCCGGTACCACCGCGTGATGACGTTGGACGTCATGTAGCCGTAGGGGTCGGCGAAGCTCCGGGCGAGACCGAAGTCGGCGAGCTTGACCTCGCCGTCGGCGGCGATGAGCAGGTTGTTGGGCTTGATGTCGCGGTGGAGGACGAAGTTCTCGTGGCAGAACCAGACGGCGCGCGCGAGCATGCCCATCCAGGCCTTGATGTCGGCGGTGCCGTAGCGTATGCCCTTGTCGTCGCGGATGAGCATCTCCAGGTCGCCTAGCGGGAGGTACTCGAGAACCAGGCAGACGTTCTGGTCCTTGGTGGAGAAGACGGAGAGGAGGGAGATGATGTTGGGGTGGGAGAGCTCCTGCAGGTGCTTCAGCTCGCGGACGGCGTCCGGGGCCAGGCCCTCGACGTATTCCTTCTGCTTCTTGATCTTCTTGATGGCCACGAGCTGGCTGGGGTCGGCTTGGGCGTGGCCCAGGTTGACGATGGCGTAGGTTCCCTCACCGAGTTTCTTGCCTGTGCACACACAAGAGGGGGTAGGAGTTAGTGATTGTCCGCCGCGACTGTTTCGCCTGGGATGGAGATTGGGTACCTTTGACGTATTTCTTCCGCTCCTCCATGTTCATCTGCTCGGCGAGGTCCATGGTGGGCGGTGGTTGAGGAGGCTGGGAGGGCTGAGAAGGCTGACCCGGCGGTCGTGATGATCGTGGGGTGCCATTTGATGAGGGGACAGCTGATGGCTGTTGTTTGAGGGGAGATGCGACGGACTTGAAGGCAGACCTGAGAGGGTTGGAAGGAGAGGCAACGAGGGGTGAAGCAGCCATGCTGTGTTTCTGTGTCTGTCTCACCGGACAGGGAGATATGACATTGCAGAGGGACCTTGGTATAACCACCAGAACTGAAAGGATAGAAGATCAGAAGGAGTCAAATCCTTCAGCCTTGCAATTCAAGACTGCTAATTGGGAATCTGATTGGTAGCTCAATCGATAGCCTGGCGTACTCCGTATAGTTTGATATGCCGTAACAGTGAACTACTGCAGGTCTCACAATCAGAACTGCGATCATCATCATCATCATCGTCACTAACCGGCGCCACTATCGAGCTGTTAGTATAGTTTAGTTGCGGGTGGCCCGTGCATCGGCAGGGTTTCAGCGCTGTCCAGTCAGGGTTTAGTATTGGCCAGGGTTTCCAAGGGTGTTTTCTGGGGGGAGGGGTATCCATGGATCCATGTATATTATACCGGTACGTACCTAGGTACTATCTACTACTCCAGCGCCGTATACACGACCTTGGCAGCTGTGTACATACACTACCTACCTTGGTACATAGCAGGTCTTTGTATCTTCGAGGTGACACAACGTCGTCTTCGCAACAAAACGTCCGGACGGATTACCCTTTTCGGATCAAAGGCAAAGAGAAATCAAAGCTGGCTTCTGACTTGTCGACGTCGACGTCATTCATTTATTATGTGCCTGAACCTTGACCCATTGGGCTTCAGGCATTGGGCATTGCGAGAGGAAGGCGACGTAACACGGCGAGCGCCCTTGGTGTGTCTGACAAGAGAAATGAGAGACACGCTGGTATGGAAAAGAAAAAAAGGAAGAAGGGAAGGACAACAAGGTTTTGGATGATGGAGAGTGTTTACGCAGCAACACGTCAGTCACCATGGCGCAGGCAACGTTGGCTTTCTCACAACGCAGATATATACCCAATGAACACAACATATACGCATGAGTGTTTTAAGACTACACATTGCCGGTCTTTCCAACGGATGCGACGACGAACTCTCTTTATAATTGCCTTCGTGTCAAGTCCCCGTTACATACTTACCCGTGTCGCTGTCTTGGTGAACAACAGGCGTTCAGACGCTGTCGCGTGACTGACGACGCCCTCAGCCCTCCGCACCACTCCTGCTTGCTGCTAACACACTCGATAACATCCCCTATCTGATCAAATCGTCTCGTCTGATTTCTTCTTTCCAATCTTGAGCTTGGTTTCTCGAGTTTATACCAGCCTGGTTTCACCACTATGTTACGACTATCATATTGGGTCTTCCCCATAGTCGCCGGCCTCATATGGCTAGGCATGATACTGGGCATGCTTCTACACTGTAAGTCCCAAACCGAACATCTCGCTCTCCCCAAAGGCTCATGTATGGCTTATATCCGCTAACCAACCCATCCTGTCACCCAGGGATCATCGACACGCACTTCAAGGTCTACCCATCCGAGACAGACGGCCAGACCATCGCCTACATCTCGGACGTCGGGGCAGGCGAGCTCAAGCCGCTCTTCATAACCGGCTGCGTCCTGACCACCGTCCTCCTCGACACCTCCTTCCTGTCGGACCGCTGGCTGCGCCACCGCGGCCGCCTGGTCCCCAACTCCACCGCGGGCGAGAAGGCCCTCTCGGGCCTGACCATCGCCTGGGCCGTCGTCGGCACGGCCGGCCTCATCCTCCTCTCGATCTTCGACACCTACCGCCACCCGCGCCTGCACGACGTCTTCCTCGGCCTCTTCATCGTCGGCTACCTCCTGTCCGCCGTCTTCATCTGCTGGGAGTACCAGCGCCTGGGCATCCGCCACCGCGAGCACCGCATCCTGCGCGTCTCGTTCTGGGTGAAGCTCGCCTTCGTCCTGGTGACCGTCGTGCTGGCGATACCCTTCGTCGTACTGACCAGGTACGGCAGTTACAACCCCGCCGCCGTGCTGGAGTGGGTCATCGCGCTGGTCTTCAGCTTCTATGTCTTCTCCTTCTTTGTCGACCTGTACCCGGCCGTCAACACCAAGAACGGCGGCGGCGGCTACAGCACCAAGACGTGGGACGGGGGCAGGGGCCGGGGTGGTCATCAACAACATCATCATCATCGCGGTCATGAGCCTGATAAGGTGGAGGAGGGCTCGAGCCATTACCTGTATGGGAGGGATCATAACGTGAACGGCCTACCTAGTAACTTCTAGGTGGGCGGAGGGGCGGAGAATGTAATTGTCTTCTCTTTTTCTGGGGGAGGGCGCGAAAACATAAACTCGTGACGCGGGCGTTGGTTGGTTCGACTCTGCTACTTATACCAGATCTGGCTGGTGTGCTCATACTGCGCTTACACCAGCATGGTCACAATGCCCATATCTATGTGTGGTTAATTATTTCTTTGAAAGGCATAGACACGAGGTAGTTTACTATATCTCAGTAGCGTTGCTTAAGGCTATCACAAGTAATAGACTTACGGGTCGCCACAGGCTGAGTAGGAATAAAGCGAAAGTATAAGCGCAACTGATATTAACAACGACTACCTACAATCCCAAAGATAAAGAATCGAGACTGAACCATAACGATCCTCTATCTACCGGTATTACTTTGTACTGCGCCCCAGTTTCCACCTCTCACATGATATTATAGCCAACCACTTTGCCTCCTTATATATAAAACCCGACCTTGGGCCCTAGAAAGCCACTGTCCTCAAACACAACCCACCAGCGTCACACGTGCCAGACTCATTCGATAATCTCGACAAATTTCGAGTCACGGTGCTCCGCCTCCGTCGTCCCCGCCTCCCTCGCCGTCTCCTCCCCCGCCGTCTCCTCCCTCGCCGTCTCCTCTCCGGCCGCCTTCTCAGCCGCAGCCTCCTCCCTCGCCGCAGGGCTGAAGTCGCCGTCCATCCGGCGCACGGCCTCTAACGCCGCGGGGCCAGGGACGCCGTCGTAGCTGAACGCACCCTTCTTCTCGTCATCGAGACAGATCGAGTCCCGCGCGGCCGCCGTCTCGGCCTCTTCCTGGTCCTCGTGCGGGTGCTCGTGGAGGGTCCCGTGCGTCCGCGCAACCTCCGGCTCACGCTCGTACAGTTGCGCATGTTCATTTTCGTGTTCCTGCTGCCGCTGCTGCGCCCGCTCATGCTCCCGCGCCCGTTCCGACTCTTGCTCGCGCTCGCGCTCGCGCTCCCGCGCCTGCCCCTGCTCCTGTTCCACCCGCTCCCGCTCGTACTCCCTCGTCTTCTCCTGCTCCTGCGCGCGCGCGAACTCCTGCGCCCGCTCGTGCTCCTCCGCCCTCTCGTGCTCGAGGGCCTGCGCCCTGCTGGCCTCCCCGGCCTCGTCGTCCCCGGCGGGCGGGGCGGTCGTGCTCGTGCTCTTCGTCCCGGCGAGCGCCACCTCGGCCATGCTCGCGCTGCGGTCCTGGCTCAGGTTGGTCAGGCTGCCCGTCCCGTCCGGGTGCTTGCCGGTGAGCCTGTGGCCGCCGATGAAGCCGCCCGACCCGTTGACCGACTTCTCGTCGCCCTCGCTCTTGTTGGCGGCCGAGGTGGACCTCGCGCGGGGCCGGTGCAGGTGGGCCCGGAGCCAGTTCCTGACCTTTGAGGTGGGCTTCGCGGTGGTGGTAGGTTCGCCGGCCACGGTCTCTGACGTTGGCTCTTCCGGGGCGTCGGTTATGGCCCCCGAGATGGTGTCATCGTTGACGTCCTTGATTTCCCTGAGTTCAGTGGACTCATCGACTTCTTGGACTTCCCGGTCTCCTTCGACCTTCTTGACTTCCCTGACTACATCTTCCTTGATTAGAGTCTTCCGCCCTCCTTTCCGGTCCTTGTCTCTCTTGGATCCTCGCTTGGATCCGCGCTTGGAACCTCGCCTAAGTCCCCAACCTCTTGGTTTTTCCTCTTTCTCCTCTTCTGTGAATCGGTCGTGATGATTAGCTTTGTCCACTCGCAATGAAAATGAAAGCACTCACCCTTGAGCCTGCGCCGGTCTTCCTTGATCTCCGCGTTCCTTGATTTCTGTGTGTCCGATTCAAGGCGCTTCCTCTCCTTCTCCTCCTTTTTGGCTTCTACCCTTTCTCTCTCCAGCTCCGCCCTGTCGTCAAGCTCGTCGAGGATGGGCTGCACCCTCCTGGCAGCAATCTCGTCCACTTCATCCTGGTCGACGTATTTCCCGCCGCCGACATCGACTTCTCCGGTGAGATCAGCCTCTGTGGGTGTCTCCCCTCTGGTCCTTGTGGCCGAACTCCGCTTGTGCTCCCAGTCGCTCAGCTTAGAGTTTGACACCCGCCCCGTCTCGCGGTACAGCTTCTCGTCTATGCCCGCTAGCGTGGCCCTCACGTTCCTCTGCGCAGCTGCAATGAGAGCCTCTCGATCTCGCGAGCGCTTTGTCTCGTCGACTGCCGGGCGGGTAGAGAACATCGACTTTTGAGTTCGAATCGGCCGGGAGCGTGGCTGGTCTTCATCCGAAATCGAACACCTACCCTCCGCATCGATAGAGGAGCGGTGCCGCAGTTTACCGAGTCTCGAAACCCTCTTTTCTTCAGGGGCTTCACCTGCGCCGTAGTATTCCTGATACTCGCGGTTCTTCTGGTGCTCGTCATGGAGACGGGCCAACCTCTCTTGCGCAAGCTTGTACGCCGCTTCGTGTAGAGTTCCTATCTGCATCGGTCGGGCATCGTCACTGTCCAAGCTTTCGGAGCGAAATCTCCCCCCTTCTTGCCCATTGGTTGGTTTTGCCGCAGCGCCCAAGATTCTCTGCTGATTGCCATACATTCTCTTCGCCATAGCCACGGCGCTAGCATGCAATTGCGCCTCGCGGCTCTGCTCGTCCACCTCCTGTTGTACCGGTGGGTGGGACGTGTACATCTGCCGGTCCAGGGTTGTGTATGGCGTCGAACCCCCATCCTCTAGCCTGACTGTACTAGGCCGGTGTGCGATATTTGCTGCATTGAGAGCGTTGGCAGCCGCATTAGAGGAGTCAGGGTAGGGGTATGTTAGAGGACGAGGTCTTGACCTGCGACCACCGCCATCCATCGCCCCCTTTGCCGCACGCAGACTCTTGTGTCTGTCCGAGTTGGCAAGCAAGCGTGGCTCTCGCGACTCAATGCGACTACCGCGATTGGCATCGGCTTTGGCCTTGTTGGCATTAGCGAGGGCATACCTCGCAGCCGTGTGCCCCCACGAGCTTCCACTCGATGAAGCATTGTCCGGATGCCTCGGAACCCCGAGTGCGTGAGCAGCGGCGGACCTGGGACCCCCCGCGTTGAGATCTGACTGGGTAGTTCCAGGCATGTCGCCGTCATGTGCTAAATTAGCAGCCGTATGGGCTGAAGTTGTCTTCTCCGGAGTCCAGATATTGACAGGTTGCTGGTTAGCCCAGCCTAAGGATGCTGCTGCGCCGGCTGCTGCATCGCCTTCCCTCAAACCGCTCGATGGGTAAGATGGCAAATCCTCAGGATTGGCATATATCAAGCGCCCAGAATGTGCTAAGCAATGTTATTAGTCGAGGGTTGACGACCAATGATGCAAATCGATGTGTGTGTGTGTGTGTGTGTGTGAAGGAGCAGAAGGAGAGATGGGTACGATGACGCGCAGAGGTGTACAGGTCTTTCGAGCGAGATCAAGTGATACGATAACCATTGGCATGCGCAATTATGTATGTATGAAAATCACAGCAATGTGTACGCGTAGGGCAATCTCATGCAGAAGTGATGATCCAAATACTTGGTGTAGCAGAGAAAAGAGGGTCCATCCGGATAGCCGGGACGACTGGAGAAGAAAGGAGCAGAGCGGAGCTGGAAGTCTGCATTGCATACCTGGGGATGTAAGTGTTTGAGTTTTTGTTCGATCATTTAGGCCTGTCTGTGTTGCAGAGCTGGTATATGCCATGTTTTCTATGCGGCCGTGGTAGTTGTCGTCGCGACAGCAGCTTCGGATCGAGCAGGTGAAGATGTAGAAATGACCGAGACGAGGTGAGTGCAACGAGTGTCACTAGATCTGATCTGTACGACCGACCTGATGAAGCTAGGGATGGATGCGATGTGTGTATGATGTTCTGGGGGAATTACACAAGATGCGCAACAACTTGTTGACAGCAACTTTGAGGATGATGATAATAATGATGATGACAGGAAGTATAAAGGAGAAGGGGGGATTTATTGTAGATGACTACGAGAGAGCACCATTGTGACGAGCACATACTCAACCGTCCGCCCAGTCCCGCCCAGTCCCGTCCAGTCCGCTCAATCCGTTCAATCCGTCCAGCCGTCCAGCCGTTCCGAATCTGGTGAGAATTGGCGCGAATTTTACTTGAATGAGCAGCAGACTGGAAGGCGGCGGGAGCGCTAGACGTGGCCGGGATAGAGCTTTGTGCCATACCTGCCATGGTTACCCAGGGAGTCAGTAACTAGAGTGACGAGTCACGATGTGCCTGTCTCGTCAGCGCCGTAGCCGTAGCCGTAGCCTTAGCCGTAGCTGTAGCGATGATGGTGAACAATGAAAAGGCGTCACGGCAGAGTCGCATATCTGAGACCTTCACAGGTTCAGTGATGTCATTCACTTCCAAGGTTGGGGTGTGCCGGAGACGGAGCTCCATGCGCTAATCTCCGTAGGGCTTAGGCCGGCTGTGTGAAAGACTGCATGTACACGTATAGATTACATAGATTACCTATAGAGATAGAGTTGATGCACCACCATACCCAAGTAGGTAGGTAGTGTACATCATCACCTGCCCAGGTGGGCATATGCTCAAGGCTGCTGCGCTCCCTTTACGGACTTACCTAGGTACACTGCACTGCTACAGTACGGTAGGTACCTTGACACGTGCTACGTAGACCTGGAAGTGCCTCAATCGCCGGCGTTCCTGGACCCGAAGGCCCGGTCTCTCGGCCGGAATACCCACCAAAACTCCGGGCCCGGCCGGGTCAAGAACCCCCGTATCCAGTTGTGATTCAACCGTATCTATCGACCTTCTTTCGTGGCACGTCCGTGGATACCTAGGTACAAGTATTCCATATGGAATAGTAACTTCAAATGATTGTATTCAGTGGATCAAGTGAGGTGCAGTAGGGTCCACCAAGTATCTAGGTACCTACTTAAGTAGGTCCTCAATAACCTGCAATACTTGGTTGGAGCAAGTGGCAGGGAGGGATTGAGCACACTATACATAGTACGTGCCTGCTAGCAGTCAAGGAAAGAAGTCCAGCATTTCGTAGGTCACTCTGCCCTCAGAACGTTCCTGTTGGTTCGGCTACGGTTCAGCTACGGTTCAGCTACGGTTCAGCTACGGTTCAATAACCAAGCAATCAAGTGAATTGCAGGGATGTGAAAAGGCTTCACTCTGTCACTCACTGGCCCGCCTTAATCATCAGCCCATTCACTCACTGTTTCTCACACATCAAGCCCTATATCATACCATTTCGCTTCCTAAACTTGATATAAAACAAGACTTTTTCTAACCTGCAGTATATACGGTCATCATCACCAAAACAAACAATACTAAACTATCAACAAGACAATGGACGACCCTACCTCAAAATCCGGCGCGACAGAAGCCTCATCCGCCCTCTATGACGGCGGCTTCAACTCCCTGATAAACTTCCGCGACGTAGCCGAGTCCATCAACACCCACACCGGCCGCAAGTACCTCCGCCCGGGCCTCCTCTTCCGCTCCGCCCGCCCCGACGAGGCCTCGCCCGCCGACCGGGACCGCCTAAGGTCCCATTATGACATCCGGACCATAATAGACCTGCGCACAAAGACGGAGCACCTGCAGGCCGCCCGTAAGCGTTCCGCCGACAGCCAGGTCCCCGCCCTGCTGCAGAGCAACGAGGCCCTCGCCGAGCCCGTGCAGATCCCTGGGATCAGCTACCGCGAGGTCAACATCACAGGCGGCGGCTTTGAGAAGTATATGCTGAGCCAGCTGGGGTGGTGCAGTTTCATGTAAGTGGTCTTCTCTCACTCCCTCGTTCTCACTCTCACTCACCGATCGATCAACTGATCTTGTCATTGCACACACACACACACACACACACACACACATTCTCTCTCTCTCTTTCAAGGGCATACTAGACCATAGACAATGTCACTAACAGACCAATGCCCAGCAAACTCATCTTCCTCTACATAATCGGCCAGCGCATGCCAGCCATCTCCATCCTGGGCCGCGAGGTCATGCAGCCGCGCGGGCTCCTCGGCCTCGGGTGCGACACGCTGGACGCCTCCGGCCCCGAGGTGGCCGCCGGGCTGCGGACGCTCCTGGAGCCCGACGGCCTGCCGGCGCTGGTCCACTGCACGCAGGGCAAGGACCGCACGGGCGTCATGGTCGCGCTCGCCCTGCTCGTCTGCGGCGTCCCCGCCGAGGCCGTCCAGCACGACTACCACCTGTCGGACGAGAAGCTCGGGCCGGAGATGGCGGACCGGCTGCGGGAGATCAGGGAGATGGGGCTCGGCGAGGACTTTGGCAGGACGGCGCCCGGGTTCGTGGGCGGCGTCGTGAGGCACCTCGAGGAGAGGTATGGGGGCCTGCAGCAGTACCTGGACGGGATCGGGTTCGGGGGCGAGGAGAGGGCGAGGCTGGCGCAGAGGTTGGCGTATTAGGCTGACTATGAGGGCACGAGGCCGGCTGGCTGGCTTCTTTCGTTGTTGTCAGCTGCCTACGCACGCTGCTTAGCACTGTCCTTCTGCATGGCGAGGCGTTTGGTGTTAGTCACAATGGATACCCTTAAGCAGTAGAGTATATTCGTCACGCAAATCCATCCCTCTCTATTTCCGCATATAACGTGCAGTTGTGCTGCTCGCCGTTCATGTGCATGTTATCAGTCTGCATTCATGTAGAGTGATACCAGGAATCCAAGTCCTTGTGAGTTATAACCTCCTGATACTCTATGTCCTGATGATTCGGTACCATTGAGCATGTCAAGCTGAAGTGTTGCCGTAATCAAGACACTGCACCTTGCCACAATCGACTTTATGACCACAAGCCTGTTTACCGAGGAGGAACTCACTCCCGGCCAATACAGATCTTCATGCACCATGAGAAGGGAGGCCGGCCTCCGTCCGACAGGTACCACCTGGCCATTGCTGAAGTTTCCTGACCGGCGCCGCCGACATTTTAAGGGTGAACCCACACGTACCCACGACATATCAGACACGTTAGTCACCAGAAACAGGTCGAAGCACAGGATTTCCTCCACACTAGCGTATCCAAAATCTCGCCCGGTGGGAAAGACACCGTATATGAGAGGGATCCTCTGGTCTCATTCGGCACAAGCCATCCCCTGCATCGTTGCTCTCGGCTCTTCGTTCTTCTGCGTCGTCTCATAGTCACCATCAGGGAACCAGACCCAACAGTCCTCACAGGGTCCCTCCATGTCGATATTGTGCCAGACCTTCATACTCGAGCAAGGTGTCTGGATCAGGCTGGCTTCTTTGCAGAACTTGGCAAAGGTAAAGGTCTGGTGCTGGCATCGGAAGGTGTGAGCATAGTATTGGCACATATTGTATCGATGGCCGAGTAGTAGTAGCAAGTAGAGTAGGTCTTGAGGGTGGGAGCGTGTATACAGAAGGAGGTAGGTCTATAGCCCTGGCTGTAATGATCGTGTCAATCAGCGTGACTATGCACCAAAACGAATGTGACGGTGGTCTAATAAGATAGCCCCTCCTGAACTGAGTATCTGGGCTGCTCCAGTCACGCCAAAGGATGGGCTTGACGCTGAAAGTGTAGTATTTGCTCAACATCAGGGACACAGAGGGACGTGAGAACGTCTAGACCTTTTATTCATAATCATTGATATCTTTTGCAAGACTCGATGGTACCCCTTTTGTCACATACTATGGACTTGGTCCTGGTTTGGGCACAAATTCATATGCATTCATCCAGGCTTCCCGAATCCCAACTTCAAAGTCGGCCATTCATGTACTGCCATCTTCATGTATGCAGCCTCCTGCGCGCACCGTGATGCCACAGAGCAAACCTGGGTGACGGGTTAGCTGCGTGCGACCAATGAGAACCCAAGCAGTCACGGCCATTGCGTGCTGTCCAGGATATGAGATCCTTTTCACGAACGACAGTAGTGCCCATAAAAATGGAGGCTCCTATCTGGTTATATGGCGGGCTGCATGATCGTCAGGGTCCAAAGAATAATCCCGGGCTGCCACGACGACTAGACGATATCTTGATAACGCTAGCTATCATACATTACCGTCAAGAGGGTGACTTTGAGGCAGCGACCCGGCTACTGCAGCCTTGCAGGAGCAACTGTAGGCAAGCCGATGAGGGGCTTATTTTCGTCTTGATGCGCCGTTTCTTGCAGATCCGGCCTCGGTGACAGCACTGTGGTGTAACGTACAGCGAGCAGCTGGTGAAGCATACTGCGTACAACGCAGCGATGAATCGTAAGTGGCCCCTCCAAGTCATTCGCCGCTCAGCTCCTACCTAGCTTTCGCAGGCACCTGTAATTCTTCAGGCATGTTCACCGCCAGTTGGCCCTCAAGTTTGCGATGTACGATTGCGCAGCACACAAGATCAGAGAGGAGAGTGCGGTCATCCGGAGGCGAGCTGGCAGCCTGCCGTGCAAAGTTGGCGAGATTGGGAGCACAACAACAGGGGGGTTCAAAGGGATGGCCGCATACTCGAGGCCAGGTGGCGGCAACACAGGTCTTCATTCCGCACTGGGCGATAATGGCCTATAGATCTGCCAGATATAGGTCAGCCTTTCGTCTCTGTCGGGAGATCACTAGGATGGGTAGTCGCTGGCATTTGGTACGCATAAACTATGTGCCTTGACGGCTTGAGAAGGTACGCTTTACGAACCGGCCAAACAGGTGGGAAGCCTGCCGTAACGGTTGGGATCTCGGGCTCGACGGCGCAGATGGGTTTGGCAAACTTGGGTTATATCAGCTTGAAAAGGGGGTTTGATTTCATGGCCTGGCCGGTGGCGCCCCGTCCCTTCCTAAGTCTAATCGGATCGTCGGGTTGACACAGGGTCTGGCCTGTAACTCATTACCTCGTGGCAAGCTGGCAATAGAACGCGTCTAAGTGAACCGTGGACGTCCCGGTGCGGAAGGCGGTGGCCGTGTGACGAAATACATCCTCGACTGCCACGCTGGTGAACACACGGACTTTTGACAGTGGGAATGAGGAGCTCTTTAGCGTGTGCCCCGCAAGCTACACCCGGCGGGCTGGCGTTGTGTTGACGATCGAGGCTTTGGAGAAGAGTGTCATGTTCAAACGGTGGCACCGAACGTACAGCAACGTCGGGCAGAGTCGCGTGTTTCGTGTGTTTCGTGTGTTTCGTGTGTGGGCGATACATGGTCTGAGACATGGGTCTTAACAGAGTGTTCCCGAGCGACTGCCCTGGCAGGTTTCTCCAAGAGGCGCTGATGATCAACAAACGGTTTCTGCCACGTATCGCGCCAAAGGTATTGGTGTAGATTGTGAAGCACTTTCGAGTCATAGTACACGCGAGTACCCGCAGTCATGTTATTAGTATTGAATTTGGGAGAAGAAGGTATGGATGGTGTTGCAACGTAAGACAGAGAAAGAAGGAGAGCGCTGATACCAACCCGAAAAGTAGGTACCTAGGTACTGATTGATTAGGTGTACCTAGGTACTCGGGCAGGGTACCCCAGGTACTTGATGAGGAGTACCTTCAATTCCATGGGGCTTAAGACATATTGAGGTTGGTCTGGGCCACACCGTCCGGCAGAATGTCTTATCTACCTAGGTAATCTCATTACCTGATCTACAGCAATTGCACCCTGTGTATGCTGTCACAGGCGTCAGCTGTACAAACTTTTCCTATGACTCAGTCGCCCTCGATTGATCAACCAATATTAAACATTTGACACACTTCTCGACCTTGACAACTCCCGCCCTTCATCTCAAGCGTTTCAATTGCTCAACATCAGCGGCGTGGATCACTCGCGCCCTTAATCTCGAACGTCAATTGGTGCAATTACGCGCCATATGCTCCATTGCTCTCAAGGATCCCATTGATTTCATCGGCCTTGAATACGCAACGAACGCAACGAACGCCACTCACAAATACTTCAACATGGCTGAGAAAAAGGCGGATGCCCCGGCAGCTGGCATGCTCTGGGGGGGCAGATTCACCGGTTCGAATGTCTCGGGAAACAAGCTTCGGATGCAGTATACTGACCTCACGGTGCGCAGGTGCGATTGATCCTCTCATGCATAAGTACAATGCCTCCATCCGGTACGACAAGGCTCTTTACAAAGAAGATATCCTTGGATCGATTGCTTTTGCCAGGGCCAACTCAAAGGCTGGCATCGTCAGCGAAGACGAATTTCAAGCGATTGAGCGTGGTTTGCTCCAAGTGATGGAAGAATGGAAGCAGGGAACTTTCGCTATCATGCCGAATGACGAAGATGTGAGAGGCCACTCAGTTCTACTCAACTTCTCGAGGCTAACACAATGGACCAGATTCATACGGCAAACGAACGTCGCTTAGGAGAGGTCATCGGCAAGGACATCGCGGGTAAGCTGCACACAGGTCGCAGCCGCAATGAGCAAGTTGTCTGTGATATGCGCATGTGGTTACGCGATCGGATCCGCGAAATCGACAGCCAACTCGTTGCATTCCTCAAGGTTATCGTCACACGTGCCGAGTCTGAAATGTAAGCCTAGCCCCCACCTCTGGCCAAAAGCGGCCCCCTGCTGACTGACAACCTCAGCGACTACATCATGCCTGGATACACCCATCTCCAGCGTGCTCAGCCAGTTCGGTGGTCTCAATGGCTGATGTCACATGCCGCTGCGTTCAAGCAGGATCTCGAGCGGTTGCGCCAAGTTTTCGAAAGGGTCAATCTAAGTCCACTTGGGTGTGGCGCTTTGGCCGGCAACCCATTTCGGATCGATCGAAACACAATAGCTGAGGAGCTAGGTTTTAGCGGAATTACCTTGAACTCCATGAACACTTCGGCCGAACGCGATTTCCTACTCGACTTCCTGGTCTGGAACTCGATTTTCACGAACCACGTCAGCAGGTGGGCTGAGGACCTCATCATATATTCGACATCGGAGTTCAGTTTCGTGCGGCTGGCCGACGCCTATTCTACGGGTAGCTCTTTAATGCCTAACAAATTCAACGGGGACTCGTTGGAGCTTTTGCGCGGCAAGTCAGGGCGTGCTTTCGGTCAAATGGCTGGCTTAATGATGGTGAGTCCTCCTAACAACATCTCAGCCAGTTGCCTTGGCTTTGAGGGTGACCAGGAGCGTATCGAGAGTAGGTGCTAACTATTCACTTGGAAGACTCTGAAAAGCTTGCCATCTTGCTATAACAAAGATCTCCAGGAAGGGTGGGAGCCTATGCTGGATTCGGTTCAGACTGTGTCGGATAGTCTAGGCATAGCCAATGGGGTCATTGCTACCTTGAAGGTGCGGCCAGAGCGGATGGAGGCTGCTCTGGACAAAACGATGCTAGCCACTGATGTCGCAGAGTGGTTGGTGAGGAAGGGATGTCCGTTCAGAGAGGCTCACCACATCTCTGGACGCGTCGTTGCACTGTCTGAAAAGCTGGAGATATCGATGGACACGCTGACCCTTGAGCAACTGCAAGCTATTGATTCTCGGTTCACAGCAGACATTGTGGAGGCATTCGAATACGAAACGAGTGTCGAGGCGAAATCGTCTAAGGGCGGTACCAGTCGATCAAGCGTGCTGGAGCAGATCCAGGTACTCAAGGCTATGTTGGATTAGGGGGTTGATAGCCTAGTGCAGGATGCGGCTAAAGTTTCTTTCTCCTCTTGCGATATCCTTCCTCCTATAGCTGTAGACCATTGACGTCACGCACAGGTAAGCTAAGCATGGTACGATGGAATCGGCTATGGAAACTAGGTACGCGTCTATGGACTCGCCGTTATTATTGCTGTTGTGGTCTTTTTTGCTGGAGTTGTAGTCCGCGTTGGGATTGTTAGTCTTGGGGGCCTTGGTGGCCCCGCCCCTGCGGTCCTTGCGGCCCTCTTTCCTTTTGTGATCTTTGTGGCTGGTGTGGTCGGCTCTCCAAGACCCTTATTGTCACCGCTCATAGATCCTCAGTTGTGTTCATAGCGTGTGCGTCGGCGACGAAAAGATGTGTATAATCCTCACACAGCAAATGCCGGTTCTGTCTCAAGCATACCGACAAGAATTCCGCGTTCCGGCGCAGGTGATCCTCAACTAGGTTATCCTCAAGTTTGATTGAGAGTTCCTCCACAGGATCACCGCCTGGAATGTCCCCCAGAAAAATTGTCGTCTTCGTTCAAGAGCTCATCGATGTTGCTTTGGTTATTCTCGTCATCGTCGACGACTTCGCTCGAGGCGATACCGGAGGTCGCTTCTTTAGAGAAGTTCAAGCAGCGGTGCTGACTAACTAGGCCAGACACCGGCCTCTTAGTTTTCGTGGTAGACTTACCTACCTAGGTAAACCCTGCAATATGGGTCTCGAGCCTTCCAAAGATCCTCCTTCCTTTCCTTCCCACGACATCATCTCTCCCAGACCCTTGCCTACCTAAGCACTGTACAACTACACCTACCTACTGACTGCAGAGTGGAAGGAGCAATTGACGTCTGATGTTCAACTCCAAGTTTTCTGACCGCTCTAGCGCTCTACAGTTTGCCATCCTTGGAACTCAATTGGCAACCGCCACTGCGGAGCTCCCTATCACTACCTACTAAGTAGGTACCCAGGTANNNTCCCCCCCCCCCCCCTTCTATCCCACCTGCACTTCATTCCTCTTCCTGTGAGGCCTCATACCTACACCACAGTGACGATAAGAAAGGAGCCGCAAGGGGGCAAACACCTGAGCCACGATGCGATGTCAGGGAAGCCTGGGAACCATGTCATCTCCACATGGGCATTAGATCCGAGTCTGTGCACTGCAGCGCTCATCATCCGTCGAGCTGCCATCGCTCGGTTTTCTTTGTGATTTCTACTGTACATGATACAACACTGCCATCTATCCTTATACTCGGTGCACCCACAAGCCTCGTTCACCCCACCCCACCCGTGGGCCTCCCAGGGCGTCCCAATCCCTGCAGCAGTACGGTAGACGCGCGCCTGTCGATCTCACCCACTATCCTCATCTCTGGGTCTTGAGGGAACACTGCCCTTGCCTTTTGTGCCTGGGACCTTGCAGCTTCGGCGTCAAACATCAGCTCCGGCGCCCTCGTTGGCCCTGCAACAACCTGTTGTTTCCAGTCTAATCGAGTTCGACCGACTTATCAAAGAGACAGTGCATAGTATATACTCCTTGATTACAGTCGTCTGGCAGGGTGGCGAATGCTCCCTCCCTCTGAGATCCGAGCCGGCATCCGGAAGAGCCTTGGGCAAGCCACGAGACAAGCTCTGAAATTGAGTTGCCTGGCCTAGTACGGTATTCTTAGCCGTGGACAACTCACCTTGCAGACGATCCATCGTCCATCGACATCATCCTTCTACATCATCACAACTACACACATCTGTCACTCCCTTACAGCTGCTCATGCACCCCGATCTGGCCTCCGAGTTACGAGAATTATTTGATTTTCTCGTGCTTTTTTCTCGTGCTTGCGCATCTGTCACTCTCCTTCCCGCTCCTTCGTCACACCCTCCAGTTCCTCGTACTGCGGAAACACGACCTGGAATCGGCGACATATCTCTGTCCTTTTGTCCCCTTGTGCCCAGTTTCTGCAAGACTGAAGACAATACATCCCATTGCATGCAACATACCACCACAGTTATACCTATCTTGCCAAATCTCAGATCGGGTGGACTCGTGCTGGGCCCACCAGAGTCGTTCGAGCGTTCATGCAAGTACTTTACCGAGTACTCCACAAACTTTTGCTCACTACTGCACTGTAATTATTGTACAGATTTCTGCAAGTCTCCTTAGAGATACATCAGTTTACATTGCAGCACCATCAAATCCCACCGGAACGTATGCGGCCAGGAAAAAACCTCTCCACTGGCTCTCTTCAATGTCCCGCCGAATTTTGACACACTGTCAAAGTCACACTTTCCACACTCTCGTTGGCTTTCGCGCCGTTTCTCAACCGCCTGGTCTGCCGACAGGCCGTCAACAGGCCCTCGTCAGGTTTCAGCACGCCTAGAGAGGCTCAGAAACCACCCAACCTCGTTGCACCCAGTGGCTCCACTTATACCCCGGCCACTCATCAACTTCAGGTTTAAGAGGGCTCCGGCTTTCCCAGGTCTCTCTACTTCTCACCGCCTGTGGCTGGAAAGCCGGAACTCATCACGACGTCAATCTTGACGACCACAAGACTCATCAAACCTTTTAGCCACGGCAATTTCGACTACTCGTGCTTATATAACGTCATCTTTTCTGTGAGAGCTGTCGCCGCTCCACCTTATCCGAACAAGGATCCAATCGTCACATCATATACATATCTCGAATCTTAGCAGCTCAATCGGAGTACGATTCTGGTGACCGTGATCGCTTCGCTGCCTCGCAGCAGAAAGCCTTGCTGTTGACTTCCCATTATCTGGATAGCAGAGCACTTGGCGGGACCTTGTTGTGCTTGAAGGATTCGAGATCTAAGGCATACGGCCTCGCTTGGGTTCAATCACATGCATGCTCGAGACATGCCACCACGGGATCGTTAGCAGTCACCAGTATCAACACCCCTTATGTTGCAGCCAGAGGAAGACGACGGCATTTCCTCTGTCTTTCCTTTTCGTGGAGGAGATTTCCTTTCGGGCGGTGCCAGGAGTGCTATGAATAAGGAGCCAACCAGGGTCTCACCACAACCAGTGCAAACCTCTTCCTCACTTTGCCATATCCGCCACCTCCCTCTATCCTCTTGGCAAACGACGATACCGAATTAACGAACCTGCAGAATTCGCGTCGATGGCATCCTCCGAAGTCGATCAGAAATTCCTTGGCAGGATGGCCCGGAAAGTTGAGCATGACAATCCACTGCTCTCTTCGATACTTTTCAAAATACTGGGCCTATCAATCAACCTATCGGAGCACCTTGTCAAGGCGAGGAAGCAACGCAAGCTAGAGACGACTAAGTCACATCAATCGCTGGACCTCTACTTCCACATCATATGGCTCGCGCGAGAGGGCCTGGTAATGCTGGAGCAGTATATTGTTCCCATGGTTGGTAACTACAACGAACTGAAGGTCCTGGCTTATAAGCTACGCGCGTCATTTTACCACATATTTGTGCTGTTTCACAATAACCCACCAGTCTCTCCGCACTTCGTGTCAACGTTGTCCGCTGGGACTGCGGCTGGCCCGGTTCTGATGACCTCGAGGACCGATAAGGGAAAGGGTATAGCAAGAGACAATGACTTCGAGTCACCCGCATTTCCCAATCCACGCGGACGACCATCATATCAAGGCGGGCCGGTTGCGCCACCTCCAGGCTTCGGACCTGAACCTCCAGGCGCATTTTTATTGCCCGCCGTGGACTACCTTCCCCAAGCGCATCAATACTTCGAAGATGCCTCAAGGCTTGCGGACGAGCATCTCTGGGGCTCTCATTCTCTCCGGCTCTCAATCAAGACCGAATACTCAGCCTTTCTCTATGATTGTGTCCATGATGAAGATGCTAGTCGAAGATTGGCGCGTCAGACAATTAATGAGGTGTACGAGGCGACGGAGGGCATCGACAATGAGATGTTCGGCGACGCCTGCCAACTCGTGACTGTGCTTGGAAAGATGATGAAGCGCGGACAGACGAGTTCAGGTAAAGCGTCGAGTACCGGGACCGTGGGCACGCAGCATAATACGCCACTGAGGGCACAGCCAGAAGTCGCGGCGCAACATACCCCGCCGGCTGCAGTCGCACAACCTGGCTTTATTTGAAGATCTCGAGGGGCTCAGTATCTTGGGCTTGATGGTTTTGATCCAGGCTGCGACGGCTTCCAAGTGTCTATGCACAATCTTACATATCGAAGATAGATTCGACATATATCCTGTCAAACGGCATGACTCTCGACACGAATAACGATATACATATCAGCGAATTACTGCATCACCACGCTACTGCCACACCTAATGCAGGGCAGCATTTCATGATGTCGACGAGGAAAACATACTAAAGCCATATCATCAATTAGTAGTTATTGCAGGCGCCGAGCTCTTTGGTTCTTCAGTCTGCTGCTCAGTGGCGCGAAATGAGTCAAGTGGAACTTCCAACATAGACTCCGCGGCGTTGTATTGATCGGCAGATCTATTTGTTCATATTTCTCGTGCAATTTCCACTTCTCTCCTCTATTGATACCCTCGAACCGGTCTGAGCATGGTGGAAAACAACTTGGGGGAAAATTCATCTGGAGTTGTGGGATCGAGGGACCAATGCATGTCTTCAATATCCTGTAGCAGTAGTGAGAGTGACACAGGTCTATTAAAGTCTTGCCACTGGTGTATTTCTCCCATTATTGCTATCTGCTCTATCATCAATGCTGCCTACCGCGCAAATGCGGCCATCTGTTGAATCGAACCAGTTCGACATGTATGCTGTTCTCGCCCATGTTGCCCCACACGAACATGTGAGGTAGGAACATGCACCACAACTTTGCACCTCGTGGACCACGGTGTTACCCCATAGCATCATCACAGGCCGTGCACCAGCCGCAATGGTCCTTCACCATTATCCTCCTCCCGCCTCCGCTCCGCCGCCTCGGCAGCCAACAGCCCGCGGATGGCCGGACCGGGTTTGTTCGAAGCATGGCCCCGACTTGCCCGCCTGCCCTGTGCGACGTGCCCGAACAGGCACTCCCACAGGTCGCCCTTGTCCACCGCCTCGCCCGCCGCCTTGCTCTTGCCCATGAGCTTCGACAGGCTCGCATGCTCCAGCTCCATCGAGTTCGCCGCCTCGATGGCGTCGTCGGCCAGCTCCGGCGTGGACTCCTTGGACTTGCCCTTGGTCCGGTCGCCCATGTGCTCCATGCGCCTCCGGACGGACAGGTTGTAGATGGACTCCTCGACCGTGCCGTCGACGATGTACAGCCACACGGTCGTCTCCTGCTCCTGCCCGATGCGGTGGACGCGCGCGATGGCCTGGAGCTCCAGGGCGGTGTTGATGAGCGGCTCGCAGAGGAAGACGTGCGACGCGTTGACCAGGTTGAGGCCGCTGGCGTGGGCGCGCGCGTGGAGGAGGAAGCACTCGATCGCCGGGTCTTCCTTGAACTCGGTGGCACCGTTGGTCTTATCGAACGATGTGTGGCCGATGCGGTACCGCTTGAAGGCGAGCTTGAGCACGTTGAGGAACTCGGAATACTGCGAGAAGATGATGGATTTGGCACCGGGGTCGGACTCCCGCAGCCAGAGGAGGTGGCGCACCAGGTTGTCCACCTTGGTCGTGAAGGCTGGGCCGTCGAGATCGATGTTCTTGATCTCGGCCAGCTTCTCTTCGCTGAACTCGGTGTAGATGGCCGACTTCTTCGATGTTGCTGGGCTGCTTTGGGTGCGGCTATCTGTAAGCTTCTTCGGTGATGTCGCTGTCGAATCAGTGTGGATCTTCAGTTCCTGGGGCTTGAGAGTGATGTCGTGCAGGCTGGAATTGTGAAGGCGCTTCTTGCACACTGGGCAGTTATGATTCGCTTTGAACCAGAGAGTGATGCACTCCTTGCAGAATTGGTGTCCGCATATCGTCAAAACCCCGATTGTGAAGTTCTCCCGGCAGATGATGCACATCCTCTGGTCACCATCCTTGGCATCCATGTCCTTGAGATGGAGAACTATGCTGTGTCAGTATGGCAATACATGGCAGAATAAAGGAAAGTGAATGGTACTCACGATATCTGTGCTTGGATTTGGAAGCCTCCAACTTCGTCCCCAGCGTCGCTTCCTCTGCTAGCAACCTGGCCATGACGTTGTCTCCGGTCGGCCCCTCGTATGGAGCAACCATGTCTGACAGGTATTGTAGCTGTCGATAGAATTCGACTCGTGCATTCATCGTCGCAGTGAACAAATCCAATTCTTGGTTCAGAGCTTGAGCAACCTTCTGCTGCTCGATAAGCTGCTTTTGTATCGTCTTCAGTTGTTCCATAACAATGTCCAGCTCAAGTTGAGCTCGATGAGATCCATTGGCAGCATCATGCCGAAGCTTGACAGACAGCGCACGCAGCTCTGACACTATGGCTCTCAGAGAGCGCAACTCCTTGTTTGGCTTGAATCTGTCGCGCCATACGAACAACTCTATGAGCTTCTCTGGATATGGGCCATCGCCGCTATGGGCCATCTCTAGAGAAACTCTAGCCTCGTGTTTCACAAGCTCGTTAGTCTGGCCGCTCATGGCATCCTCGCGGTCTGCGATGGCCGTCCTCAAGATCTGGATATACACGACTATCTCCTCCATGAGCTTGGTCGAATCCTCGTATTCCTCTCCAGTTGTTTCAATTTCATCATCCTCGTCAACAAGTTGCTTCGAGAGGAGTTGTATGATATGCTCCCGCCAGTCATCGAGCACATTAGCTTGTTCATTCAGAATCCCTGCGAGTTCTTCGAAGGAATCAAGTGTATCACGGCTCTCGATACCCCGAGAGTCCTTGGACGTCATTTCGGGAATAACGACAAAGGACTGTTCTGAAGCAAAGTCGGCAATCTTTTGCATTAGCTTGAGCGCTTTCCTGCGGATGTCGTCGAGTATCTCCCGGCGGATCTTCTTGGCTAGATCATACTCCTCAACTTCCAGCTTCTCAAGGCGCTGGAAGTCATCTGAACCTGGTTTGGTCATCTCCTCGTCTGACTTGATCTGGAAATGAGCATTTGCACAGAAAAACACTGCTTTGTGTTGAATCTCCAATGCCGACCTAAGTCGTCTTCTTGCATCTCCAACGCGGCCAGTGTCAATCTCGTCGACTTCAACCTCGCTCGCAGCCTCGGCGGCAGTGGTGTCTCCAATGTTGGCAGAGGCTCTAACCTGTTGAATCTCTTGCTGGAGAGTTTGTCGGCACTCTTCTACTGTTGTGTTCGCGACATCCAAGACATCATGCCATATCTCGAGAGCAGTCTTCACATGGGGTGAGTTCTCCAGCAATTGACCTCTGGTCAACTTTGCGAAAAGCAATGCTCGTTGGTCAGCTCGCATCGATCCTTCGCTCTGCTCGATCATCACGTCAAGCACCTCCGCAACAGTGCGCATCGGCCCGCTCTTGCGACCCAGGGCTCTTCTGTTTCGTTGACCGACCTCAGGGTGCAGCGCCGTCTGCCGCAAGCGGTCAAGAGCAGTCCTCATTTTCTCTAGAACGCCAGGATCTTCTGGGTCCCAGTCATCATGCATAGGGTCTCCCTTGGTAGTCAGACCGCAGGCCTCAACCACGTCCTTGAAGAGACTCTGATAATGCTGTTCCTCGACTGCAGTGAATGGCATTGTAATCACGTATCGTTTCTGCGCAGGGATGAATATTTCATGTCTCACAAGACGTTTCGAGTGACGGAGAGCAAGCTGATTGAAGAGTCGCCGAAAGCCCTCTGAATCGGCATTGATTAATGCGTTCCAGGCCGGGATGTTGGATGCGAACGGCTCGTATCGTAGAAATAGAAGCAAGCCCCGGAGGTCTTCAACGCTGTCCTTTACTGGCGTACCTGTGACACCCCAGGCATTTACACGAGGTAATAGTCTGGCAAGGGTCGCTGCCTTCGAGACACCGCTCTCAATCATCTGAGCTTCATCAAGACAGACACGCCACCAAGAAAGCTGTATCAATGGAGATCTGGGCCGGTGGTACTTCCTCGGCTGCCTCCTTGCACGGTCTGGCTCACCCAGTGCATAGTCGAGTTCGGATGTTAGGACGTTGTAAGTGGTTACAACCACATCGTGACTGGCCAGTTCTTCGATGAGCGCCCTCTCGTTATCCTGCTCTTCACGAGCACCCTGGTCCAGACCAGTATATGACATGACTCGCAAGCCAGGCGCATGTTTGCTCAATTCGGAGAGCCACTGGTTTCGGAGGGAAGCTGGGGCTACAATGAGAGTAGCTGGAGTTGTCTTGACCTGTTCACCGAGATAGGGATCGAAGTTATCCGCTGGACCGGGCGGACGACGATGAAGCAGGCACAATGCCAGAAGCTCGACTGTCTTCCCTAAACCCATCTCCTCTGAGAGGATACCGCCTCTTGTATTCTGTTCCAAGAGTTCAAACGGTGATGGATCTATTACGATCTTCCCAAGAAGTCTGCTAAGATAACAGACACGACTATCGGCATCGCGAATCGTAGTGAAAGAGCTAGGGGCGTCGAAATGGTCGAAACCGATGTCCTGGATGTTGCTGTCGCTACCTTCTTCTCTTCGACACCATTGCATACCCTCCCGTTGCAACATCCATTGTACTGCGCGGCGTTGGAAAGGATAAAGCTTGGCAGTCAGGTGCGGGATGGACAGGTCCTCTGGGGGGTTCTTGTTTGGATCGGGAACATGAGCTGCATCGTAGAACAGCTGAGGAGAACAGGAGTTTCCCTGGCTTCCAGATGCGACACCGAATATCTTTGGAAAGGCAATCGCCAAGATGTTCCTGCGAAACTCACGTTGGTATGGGGAGAGTGAAATCGGGTATACGGTAGTGCTAGCGTTCCACCTGACAAGAAATTCAAGCTTGATGGTCGTCATGTCATGGTGTGAATCGAGATGGGTGTTCGCTGCTATCCAAATGGAATCCTCGGTTCCAGGGTTTGACCAAGATACATCCCGTGTATCGAGGATGGCGGCCAGCCTGTTTGACACATCTTTCGCCTTCAGCGGAAATGCAACACAAAAGCTATCGGGCCTTGACGTCGACCTCGTGGAAATGGTGAGATTATGAGTGTGGGCGGGTTTCACACCAGGCTCTGAATCACTCAGTTGGAATCGGAGATGACTTTGAGCATCAATGATGCGAAAGGAGGAAGAGCCCGATGAAGCCCGATCGTTTGGCCTGGATATCACCAGCTGCTCCCGAATAATAGTGATGGGCTCCACTGTGGCTTCGATCTTCCGACGTTTAGCTGAACGACCTCGGTCATCGCGTTCCTTGGCATAGAACGAACGAAAATAGTCTGACACCAGGGTAGGGATCGAATCTAAGATGACATTATCATTAGTGCATCCTGAAAGTGTGAGCTAGATAGATACTCACCGTTTGGATGTACGTGCGCAGGAGGCTCTGAGTGTAAGCGTCGAGCACTAACGATAGCCTTACGGCGACCCATAATGACCAGTGTATCTCAAGACCAATTATTTATGTGCTTGGCTTGCTTAGATGGATTCTCCTTCTGAAATGAACAAACTGAAAAATCCACCATGAAGCTGTATGAAGGGCGCGGGGTGAAGTTAGACGACAAAAGAGGTCTTGCAAAGACGAAGGTGGTTTGGAATCATGCTAGTCGGCTTCACTGTTGCCTGAAGCGAGGCAGTAGGCGCTGAAGGGGTGCATTAACAAGTGATAACGATAAGACACCAACTGGTGACGCGCTCAGAGTAGGCGCGCTTTGGCAGTATTAGCCGATTGGTCTCACTAGTGCCATTGATTCGATGGCAACCTTGGAACCTAGTAACGCACGGACTACCACACCCGGGCAGCTGGGGCACGGACCAGCAAGAGTTTTTGGAGAGAGACTGCAGCTTCCTTCCGTTGATGCCATTGACATTGAGGTGGATTCAGGTTCCAGGTTCAGCAATCCCACAGGCACCCACGCGACATCTCCTACTGCAGGGTATAGGAGGTCCGACAGTCAGTCAATCCTCAGTTCCAAAACCTCAACAACCTCTGTATTATTCCTTCTGACAGCAGTGCAGGATATGATGAAGACGTCGCAGTTCCGGTCGGCCCTCCGCCTTCTGACGCGGTCTAGCATTGCGCAACAGCCCCTCCAGATCCGATTCGCACATCAACAAGCCACAAAGACGCCGATAATACCGTCGCCGACTCCATTCGTACCCGATGTCAAGACCTTCCTCACCCTCATCGGCCGTGGCATGAGCCAGCACACAGCCAAGTTCCCAACCTGGGAGGCTCTCTTCTCCCTGACATCCCCCCAGCTGAAAGAGCTGGGTATAGAACCACCGCGCTTGAGGCGATATCTGATCCACTGGAGGGAGAAGTTCAGGCTGGGCAACTTCGGCCCTGGCGGAGACATCAAGCACGTCCAGGATGGCAAGGCCAAGCTTGCGATAACCGAGGTGGAGAGGGGCCCGCTGGAAGTCTCGCGCCATGTCATCAACATACCCCTAGACAAGACGATCAAGGACGTCAGGAACTACGAGAAGGCCAAGGTCGGAGGATACCACGTCGAGGGAACCAGCACCATCGCCGGACCTTACGCATTACCAGTCAAGGGAGGCGGCGCCGCCTTGATTACAGTCACTGAGGGCATGTGGGAGGAGAAGAGGGGACGCAAGATCGATGGTGGTGAGAGGAGACGTGAGGAGGTACGGTTTAAGAGGCGTGTGGCTGAGCGCAAGGCGGCGAGGGAGGCAATGGGCTACAATTAAGAGGCAGTCAAGGATGTGCCCACATGTAGTGCATGCAACACGCATGTGTACAATACAATCAAGAACAAAATCTATCCTGGTAGAAGACGTTCCCGACCAGGCCAGCAATTCGGGCGCAGAAGGAACCCAGCGGTGTTGAAATCCTCAAGGGCCCCATGGCTATACCGTATAATGGATGCCGGGCATCGCCAAAACAAAAGGGCGCCTCAAGGAGAAACGCGCAACATGCGTCATTTCATTGTCCAGATGGCTTGGGATGCGCTTGCAAGAGAGGGAGGGCGAAGAATTGGGACATTTTCGATTGTCGAGACCCACAGTTCGTATTGGCACTTGGGCCAGAACCAGGGTTGTAAAATTAGTTAGTTAGTTAAGTTAGTACCCTGAATAAAACTAACTTAACTTTTAAAGTAACTAACTTAACTAACTTAAAAAAAAACTTTGACTAACTTTAACTAACTTTAACTTAACTAACTTTAACTAACTTAAACTAACTTAAACTAACTTAAACTAACTTAACTAACTTAAATAAAATTATTCAACTTATTTAACTTAACTAACTTAACTAACTTAACTAACTTAAACTAATTAAACTAAAAATACTAAGTAAGGTAATATATAAGTATAAAAGCATATAAAACTATAAAGAATAAACTTATTTTCCAACTAATATTTAAAGTAAAAGGTAAACTAGGAAATAAATTAGAGTTTAAATAAGAAATTAAACTAAGAAATAAATAAGAAAAACCTAATTATCGAA